>BJCG01000068.1:600000-767500 GCA_005406145.1 Prunus yedoensis
CTCTAAGCCAGGTAGACTTGTAACTTAGTCAAAATACCACTTGGCAAGATAATATAATGTCTAGAACGTTGTGACTTGTTATCATCAATAATTTTTCTTCATTCTCATAGTCAATTTACACAAGTATTTTGTTCTGTTGTAGGAAGAACTTGAAAAAGAGGGCATTTGGGATTTTGATCGTTTGAGTCGCCCATATATTCTACAGGAATTTTTACAGGTTACTGAATATTCCTAGTCATCCTTACTTTAGTTTTCCTAACATGTACCTGTTGCAGCTGAACTATGACAACCTTTATGATTTTGTTCCCCAAACTCTGTTGTGTTTTATTCTCTTATCCATGTCAAATTTTTTTATTTCCCTAAATTTCACTTTCTTGTTTCAGGATAAGTTTGGAGCTTCATGGACATTTATTGCCTCAAATTTTCTGAATGAATATCAGAAGAACCGCTATGAGGTGAAGATTAATGTTTAATGTTGAAGTTTTAATCTGTTATTTCATTAAGAGCAACCCATATTGATCTCTAGTGGGATATCTAGCATATTGGATGAATTCATCAATATTGTTATTGATAAAGTTTGTTGGTTTACCACTTTTTCCAAAGTTTAAGCTGTTAGGATGTAGGCTAACAACCCTTACACATGCATCTCTCTCTACCGTTAGTCCATTTATATTGTGAATATGGATTTGAACTCATGATCTCTTGCTTTGATATGATGATAAAATTTGTTGGTCCAATACTTTTCTACAGCTATATTTTGATGCTTCATGTTGAAAACATGGAAATTTGGGTTTGTTAAGTATTTAGAGTTAAAACGGTATATAAACTTCAGGTCTTTATTGCAACTGGCCCCAAGAAGTAACTTCTTTCAGCCATTAATTTGGCCTCATGTTTAGGTAGGCCCCAAATTTTACCATGGTCAGTTGATCGGCCCATGTCGTTTTTTTTTTTTTAAATTTCTTTTTTTTTTTTTTGGTGGCCGATTGATTACACCAATGTAACAAAATGCAACCCAGCGAGTATAACATTCTTATTCAACTCAATTTTTAAATTCCTTGTACGGTTTAGGGTATGGAAGTTAGGATTTAGGGATAATTGCTTCCCAAATCCCTCCTAAACCATAATCCCTAGACAATCATATTAGACCTTGATAGATATAACCAAGTTATAACTCATAAGAATTACACTAATGTCACTCAATTTGTTTTTTTTCCTTCATTTATGGTTTCCGTTTAGACTTGGAGCTTAGTGTTTATTCTCCAGGATTTAAAGATAAAGCCCTAAACTTCTAACCCCCTAACCCCTATACCAAGATCTAATAAATGAATCCTTCTCATTGGGGTTTCTTCACAGTACCAAGTAACCTGCAGATTTTCTCTCTCTGCAAACTAGAGATGAACAGATTGTGGCTAAACAAAATTCTAATCGATCAACACACTAGAAATGCATTTAGCAGGTGTGTGCTGAGTAAACATATCTCCCTTGGAATAAACTAAATTTCTAGAAAATGAAAGCTTAGAAATCAATGATACCTATAAATAGAAGTAAGGATTACCAAACCCTGAAAACAACACCGACCAAATAAGATCAAAACATACCTCAGAAAGCCCAGAATAAATCTGAAAAGAAAGCTATTCAAGTACCCAAAAAAAAAAAAAAATTCAAGGAAGACTCCGGAAACTGAGAGAACCCCAATTCCCTTTCAAGCATAGCCAGACACTACCTAGCAGACAAAAAAGTACCACTAAGGGCTGGGTAACTCCACCAAATGAAAGCTTCCGAAACCTGGCAGCACCTAAGTGAAGCAGGGACCGAAAGGGGGGCAGCTAGGATTTTTTATTTTCGTTCAGGGTGTGGAAGCTCTGATACCAAGTTAATAATTGACTTTGCAGTAATTGCTAGACCAAATTTGAGATAATCTTACACGACTGACTAAAATAACTCTATCGGTCAAACAGTTATAAAGGTTAATACAGGACAATACCAAAGTCAAAAAATGCGTTCTAAACATTTCAAATACATAAAACAGAATAGATTTTCAAGCACCTTTGTGTTCTCCTGATACTATTTTCCATTGGAACTAATTCTGGCTTAGTATGCTTGTATGTTCTCTTTGGGAAACAGCTCAGTGCTGCCAAATTTCTGATCACTCAGTGGTCTTCAACTTGACTCATTTATATTTAAAAATAAAAATAAAAATCTTTCCCTTCGTGGTATTCATTGTTATCTTTCTTGTCGCTAGATTCCCCCTGTCCATTCCATTGGTTTACATCTAACAATTAATGCTCCAAACACTTGCTCTCTTTCATTTTTAAACCTGTTTTAGAATCGATTTGTCATTTTAGGAAAAGAAGTATGAAGTGTTGTTTGACTGTTTGCGAAGATCATATAGAATTTCCCACTCCGTTAGTGAAAGGAATTCGAAAATTGAAGTTGTGTGAAATCAGTCACTTGTGCTTGAGTATTTGTGGTACCATTATTTCTAGTATTTTTCTGTTGTGGTAGACCAAGTATAATGTATGGAATTGCTTTCCCATTCTTGATTATCAGTTTAAGGAGGACTGCAACACTGAGAAAAAAATTGCTTCCAAGCTGAAGTCATTTTGGGAAAGGTCTCTGTTGCAGGATGAAGACAAGATACGGCGTGATCTCTTTGATCTTGTACAGGTAGCATGTTGTATCAAGGGGTTTCACAATTTTTGATTCTATACTAAAGAAATTGTAATTGTTTTTATTTTTATTTTTGGAAAAGTAGGTAACAGTTTTGATTTAAATCTATGCTGGAAGCTTTTGATGCGAGTCCTAAAGGTTTTAAAAGGATTGTCACAATTAGTCCTGTTTGTAGGTTTTTATTATTTTTTTCTGGTCTGAATGTTTGTAGGTTTTTATTTATGTAATTGTTATCGCAGAATATAGTTCTCATAAGAGATCCAGAAAATCCAAGGAACTTCTATCCTCGTTTCAATCTTGAAGACACATCAAGTTTTAAGGATTTGGATGACCAAAGGTATTATGAGTTTTACCTTGTTTTTGTCTTATTATCTTGATGGAGAAGAATAATTGGTTTCAAGAACTGAATATTTTTGCCACATCGTATTCATGTTTAAATAATTTGACATTCTGTTGTTCATGGTAACAAAAGAGTTCCCCCGCCTGCATCTCTTTGGTTACTGCTGATTTACTTTGCAACATAGAATCTCTTACCAGTTGTTCTCTATACAGCAAAAATGTTTTGAAAAGATTATACTATGATTACTACTTCCACCGGCAAGAAAATCTTTGGCGGCAAAATGCATTGAAAACACTGCCTGCTCTGCTGAACTCATCAGATATGCTAGCGTGTGGAGAAGATCTGGGGCTTATTCCTTCTTGTGTTCATCCTGTACGTTTGCTCAGCCTTTCCCAACCCAAACAAACACTATAAACCCCCACCTGATTTCAATGGTTGTTGGTCCTCTTTATGTTTTTGAATTTGTGATTGGTTTATGCATGTAGGTGATGCAAGAACTAGGATTAATAGGTTTACGCATTCAGCGTATGCCCAGTGAACCTGATCTGGAGTTTGGTATTCCTTCTCAATACAGCTATATGACGGTAAGATAATGTGGCATACTCCTTGCCTTCATAATGATAGTAAGATCATGTGCCATTAATTGGCTGTTCCCAGAAAATGAATTAGTTGTGTCATTTTATATAGCATTTCAAGTCACAATCTTATCCTAGAATAATGCCATTTAGAAGAGCCATCCCTCTATAAAGGGCGACTCTGGAACAATTTAACTTAACCTTGTGAAGTAATTGGACTTTATTTGTAAGTTGAAGGTATGCACGCACTTAAAGCTGGAAAAAAAACAGGAAAAAAGTGGCCGCATTCACCCTCTTGTAGTTTTTATAAAACTTGTTACCCATAAAAAAGCTTGATATTTCTAATCTTTCTGGATAAAACATAAATTTATTGAGATTTTGGTTATTGTATTCTGGTCTTATGGTTCAATCCTTTATACCTTAATATTGAAGATCTCAATTTCTCTGAAGTGTGGTTAAATTACTAGTGCATGAATATATTTCAGGTGTGTGCTCCGTCATGCCATGACTGCTCAACCTTGCGTGCTTGGTGGGAAGAAGATGAAGGAAGAAGGCAGAGATATTTTAAGAATGTGGTGGGGTCTGACATGTCGCCACCTGCTCGCTGTGTTCCAGATATTGCACATTTCATCATAAGGGAACATGTTGAAGCTCCATCAATGTGGGCAATTTTCCCTCTTCAGGTACTGTGATGGGCATATGAATGTGCTTTTCTATGTTCTCAACTGGAGTTTGATACACCTTGGAAAAGGAAACAAATGACATTTTGAACTTCTCAGTTCTTCGCAGCAACATGTTATCTATATAATACTACAGTATATAATGGTATATTAATTCCTAATTGATTCGGCACTCTTATGTGATAATTAGGATTTGTTAGTGTTGAAAGAAGAATACACAACACGCCCTGCAACAGAGGAGACGATCAATGACCCCACAAATCCAAAGCACTATTGGAGATACCGTAAGTGAATATCATGAATTTTAAGATTCATTTAACTAAGTTGGATTTTCTTTGCTTTCTCTTTTTGTATTCCAGCTGTTGTCCGGTTTCAAATTTCAATTTGGCATTGCATACTCAGGTGTACATGTCACAGTGGAGGCTTTGATAAAGGATAAGGAACTCATATCGACCATCAAAGATCTTGTAAGTGGGAGTGGAAGATCACATCCAGGGGGCCAAGCTGAAAGACAGGCGAGCCACAAATCAGCAGTGGCAACCACAGAGAAGCAACAAATTGCCAGCAGCAAGGATAAGGTTCACTTGGCAACTCCGCTAAACGCCGTTGCACAGGAGACTCTGACAGTTCGCTGATGGCATATCCATGTAAAGTGAATGAGCTTAGTTAATAATAAGTCACGTGCATTGTGGCAAAATGAGGCAACTATGGGAACCCACCTCATCTGTTCGAACCAAGGCAGGCAGTAGGGTGAGCAACAAATAAGCCTTGACAATATTGAGCAGCAAATCTGCTTACTGGCTGCTCGTTGAAGTCTGATTCTCTTTCATTATACATATTTGAAAAACAAAATTTAATTTGAGATTATAAAATTTTAAACTATTTGCAATGACATACTTAATTCACAACCTGAAGTTTTGAATATTTAATTTGTATTCTGAACCAGAAGTTATTTCAAAACTAGAAGTTATAGATTTTGAAATTTTAAGTCCACCGAGAATGTTTTAAGTATATTATATGAACTAGAAGTTCAATGATTTTTTTGTTTTTGTTTCTATTTTCGGTGGATATCCTAAAAGTGGATATATATATATATATATATATATACACACACATATAAATAAGAAACAAAATAGAGATTCAAGTAGGATTGTAATGTGGAAGAGCATATAGGAATAAATTTATCCTTTCATATTCCAGGTGCTCCAGCAGTAGCAATATGGAAAATATAATGTGTTTCAATTGTTGGTAAATAAAGAGTCTTTATTATGCATCCATGAATTTTATATGATTGGATTTATTATTTCCTAAAGAAATATAAACATTACATAATTCCCTTAAGTGAATGTAAGCTCTATATCATTTTCAAGAAGAAATGTCACTTACACATTATCCCGGAAGTGAAATGTTTTTGAAGTTAAATAGTATAAAGGGAGGGCCTTGTATGACAAAGCCTCTGAAAATTATGATATTTATTGTTAGTGAAACAACACACACAACTATTTGAGTTGCATATTATTTTGAGTTTAATTACCACTCATTTTGGTATATGTGGGAGCAAATTTCCCCACAAGAATATTCGATTAGAAAGATTCCCTTTTCTTCTTCGCTGCCTCTTTCTCCCTGCAAAATAAATTGGATAAGAGGACCACACTCGGGAGGTGTTGGCCAAAGGCCCTCCGATGCCTAAGTTAGTTCAATTGATTTAGGGAAAAACCAATAGCTAAATAGGATACGGAGATATATATGTAAGGTGTAAATCGGGCGGCCGGAGCCTTATGTAAAAGAGAGAGAGAGAGAGAGAAAGAGGAGGTGGCTAAGATTTGTGAAGGGAAGAGCTCTCTAGAGTTTTAGTAGAAATTCTGACGTACCTCATTCCTTGTGCATGGCCAAGTATTTATAGGGAGCCTTGACGAGGTTGGTGAGGTTGGTGAGGTTGGTGTGGTAGGTGAGGTAGGTGAGGTTGGTAAGGTTAGTATATTTAGGGATTTGATTAAGTAGGGATTTAAATCAAATCTCTAATTGTGGTAGGTATCCGATCAATTCCCAATCTAATTAGATAACTTCTCATTTAATTGGGAAATGTGGTAGGATTCAAATCAGTTTTTAACTTAATTAGGTATTTCTCAATTTAATTGGATAACCCCCAATTAAATTGAGCAACTCCCAATTAGGTTGAGTAATTCCCAATTAGGTCAAATAATCCCTAAATGGAAGGAATTATCTGCCCTAGGGTTTTGATTTAATTCGGTTCCCACAGTATATATCATATTAGGTTCTGCAAACCTAACCAAAAGATATTGATAGGTCAACTTATATACTTACAATGTTTGATATTACTTAGTTCCAGAAGAAACTTAGATAGCTTCATACATACACACAATGGAGTTAATGTTGAAATTATGAATAAACATGACCGATACTTATGGTATGAACTCATTTTCTTATAAGAACCAGAAGTTCTTTGATATGTAAAAATTTATGATGTTAAAATTTTATTTTTTGATTGAATAGTTTTGGAGACCATGGTATTTGCTTCATGTTGTCATCCTTATATTATTTATATTTGGTCCATGAAGGATAACATTTACCACTCTAATCAAATAGCATTATTTTGATGAGACCAATTTCCCATCGTTAGGGGTAGAAAAGGTTGTTCATGAAGAACGACATGAATTTCTATGAAATGCATTCATTATTGTTTCAACAAAATTTTGTGCCACCTAATGTAAAAGTAAGGTATGAAAGAAATCGCAATCTAGAAGATTGCAAGTCAAATGCTAGAAGCATTTAAAAATACAGCTAAAGTGACCAATCACATCAAAATGTTGATGTCCTAATTAGGCAATCTAAAGTGGTGGCAAATGATTTATCTAGTTGTGTGCCTAAGTAGTCCACAATTGGCTCGACTGAAGTTGAGACTATATTAAAAGGTCCATGCAGCCCAAATAATATAATAATATATGAAATATCCACATTTCCTATGTATTTAATCTTGGAAGAGATACAGTCTTATAAGAAGACATAAGTCCATTAGAAAACAATGAAAGCCCTTGAAGAGGCATGGGTACCCAGTGACTATGAAAATGTCTATATCTTATGCATGCATAAAGAGAAATGTAGGTTTATAAATTGATGATTATCAATAATACTATTTATATATAGTACGTACAAAAGTTATCAAGGGCTATGATGATATTGATATGATTGTCGACAATGTAAAGAAAGATTGGCCAAACTAGAAGAGACAGTCTAGTAAAATTGAATATTTTTGGAAAACGTGGAAGAAATGGACCTACAGTTCGAACACCAAAAGATATGAAATTGTATAGGTTATAAATCGGTGTTGTGATGAAGTGAAAAAAAATAACTTGATATCGCAAAATGTATCCATGTAAAGACATGGAATTTTTATGATATTCTCCTAGTATATTATGTAGATGCAGCCATATTTCTTCTTACAAAGTATGTTCATTGTATATTTATTGAGACTTGTATGAAAATCTAAAAAGATTACGTAGTTAAGCTATCGCCAGAAGCGATCTTTGAAAAATACATAGGAATAAATTTTGAGAGATGTAAAATGTCATACATTATTATTGAAAGAAAATCTATAAGAAGTTAAGAAGCCTGAAGCTCAATGTCTATACTCAATTTTCATGAAATGAAAATGACCATATTGCCTCAAGTGAGTGTATTGATTGAGTTATGAATTCGAATTCAAGCTCAATATCGTTGCAACGTATTCAAATTTTTTAGTTATCATGAATATTTAGGTATCTTGAAGAGCCTATGACATGCTAGCATAGTATACAAAAATTTATATAAATAGCTTATTACATCATGCAATTTTATACTCTTGTCCTCGTAACAGTAATATATAAGTTTGCTTATATTATTATTTTGATGATATTATAAAATATGATATTATTTTAAGAATTGTTAATGTAAAAGGATTTTTGAAAATAGTCTAGATACTTTTGGTATTACTCTAACCTCAACAGGGATTCAAAAGAATGACACACATACATCCTCCAATGATGATATTGAAGAAATGTTTATACAAAGTATTACCAAAGCTTGCTCTGCAGGAGGAAAATGAGATATCAATATCATTTGTGTTGTATCTTCAAATAATTCAAGTTTGTCCTCATCAGGGGGAGTAATTCATTAGGGGGAGGATTCAACAATTTTCTATACATAGGACATATGCGCACTGTACTCTTTTCTCTTGGACTAGATTTTTGTCCCACTGGGTTTTTTCTATCAAGGTTTTAACGAGGCAACATAAGCGCGTCCAACACCATATCAATGATCCAGAAGAATGTTGCACTCTTTTTCGCTTTGCTTAGGTTTTGTCCAACTGGGTTTTCTGAGCAAGGTTTTTAATGAGGCAACAATGTCAATTGTATGGTGGACATCCAAGGAGGAGTGTTGTAAATGCATGAGTTGATGGATGACCACCATACCTCTTAGCATTCACCCTTTCTAATTCTATGTAACCTATACACTAAATACCATAGTTATGGGCTTTTAACTTATAAGTTGTTAATGTTTTCTTACCATTGTAAGCCTATAAATAAAAGGTCTTATTAAGATGAGATATACAAGTTAATTGACACAAATTCCATTGCCTTTCTCTACTTTCCAATTCTCTCTACAATTTTCCCTTAGTTATATAACAATTATAACAAAATAGGTTCATATCTCAACAATTGATTCACAAAAAATAAATACATATCTTCAAAAAAGCGCCAATCATAATCCCAACCATTATAGTACTCCCACATTCAAAAAAACTTAAATCCATAACTATGTTGCACTATAATAACACCACTAGTAGTGCCATTTTGCCCTGTAATTACACCAATATAGTTGCTCACACAACCCCTATTTTGCTAATCTACATAAATGCAACAAAATTTAGTGTCTTAATAAGTGTAGGTATCGTTTTATAGCTAAGAACTTCTTATGGTTTTCCTTTTCGTCCTTGGTGAGAAACATTCCTTCCTCTCTCTATTGTTGTTCCTCATGCAGCATTAAAATTTAAACTTTGTGACTCGTAGACAAAAATAAAATCCCGTCCCTCTCCACTGTTTTGAGAGTCAACTGTTCCTCCCACCCGGAATGGATGTTCCTTCCCTGTGCTCAGGGGTGGAGCTAGCACGGGACTAGTGTGGTCCCAGGCCCCCACTCCATTTTTATCTCTTTTATTTGTATATTATATATGATATATAATATTATAATATATTAGATTAGTTTTAGGATATTTACCCTAAAATAAAATAATATATTAGGTTCTTTTTGTCTACAAATAGACCATTAAATTTCTTGATATCCCTTAAATCTTCTAGGTTAGTTTATGATATTTGCAATATAAACTCCTAAAGTTTTAACCTTTTTTTCTCTTCCTCTTTTGTTTAAAGCTTTGAATTTTTTTATTTTCCTCATTTTTTCCATGTATGAATTGGGTACCTTAATATTGTGCTTTATGAACTTTTTTTTTTTTTTTTTTCATTTCTTTTCTCGGTTGGAATATAAATGATTAATTTTTAAGTCTTTAATAGTATAGATGATGAAATTAGTATTTAACCAATTAAAAATATGAAATTCATGATAATTAATTTATGAAGAGAAGACAAGTTTTATGAAGGACTCCCTCTAATGTGAAATCCTAGCTCCGCCACTGCCTGTGCTATGTCTCAGATCTAGGGCTTCTTCCTCCTTTTGGTTTCCTTTCCCCTTCCTTTTCATTTGTAGTTTATTTTCCTTAAATTTATGCCTAAATCTACACTTTCTCCCTTCTCTCCCTCCCCCATCTACCAACATTGTGTTTCACTCTCCACTTCTCATTTCTTCAGTCCCATTTTTCCCTCTCTGTTATGGTGTCATCCACCCTTCACCTATTGCTGCCTCCTACCTCCACACCACCGAGCTTCACTCCTCGAGTTTACAAACGTCTCCTTCGCTACTCTTCTTAGTTGGCGCGTTTGGGTATGAGGATGTGTTTAAAGTGCAATATGTAAAATTTACTAGGATTATGGGAGCACATTTTGCTTGGGTGGCTTACTCACCCCCATTATCCGTTCGTACTTTTGGTTCACTTAGTTATGAGGGACTCCTCCTTGCTGGTTGTGGACTTGCAATGGTGGTTTGGATGCTGTGTTGTGGCTTTGTAAAAGGATCATATATACCTCAATTCAAATTCAAATACATTTATAACTGGATTATCGGATTTGGATTGTATTCGGACTATCGGATTGCACCTATTAATTCATATCTGTTATGCTTCGGATTAGATTATTATCAAATTTATTTTGTGATGTACAAAAAATTAAAATTTCATTAGTAGCCACGTTCTTTTATTGTATTTATCTACTTTTATATCAAATTTTGATATTTTATCATAAAAATTAGTTTTAAGTGTATTCTTAGTCCATATAAAACTAAAATTACTCATTTACATATATAAAATATTAATATAAAGCATAAAAAAACTAAATTATACTTCATACGAAGTCAAATTGGATTTATCCAATCGAATAAACTATAATCCATATTTAGATCCATTTATAATCTGATCATCAGATTGAGAAGTCCAATCCATATCTTATTAATTACACTGAATTTGGATTGGATTCATATCAAAACATAATCCGTTGACATGTCTAGCTGTGGGTGGTGCTGCCGCTGGTTGCACCTTATTTTCTAATAAAGGGTTTTGATCTTTTGTGTTATTTGGGTTGAAGCCTTGTATTTGGGCCTTGCTCATATTAAAATTCTGTTTTGTACTTATTTGTTAGGCTTATGTACTATTCTTCTGCCAATGTTATTGGGCTTCAAACTCTTGTACTACTTCTTCAGATTCAATGAATAAAGTTTGCTTTGACCAAAAAAAAAAAGGAGCATTAAAATTTATTTTCCTTTCATAGCTCTGTTTTCAGTACTTATTTTTCTTTTCATGCTTTAGGTTTTGTTTTTAAAAAATTAGTTAATTAGTTTAGTTACCCGAGCAATTTATAGTGCTAATAACAAAATATGTCAACAATCAGCTTGTAGAAAATTTAAAAAAACTCGTAACTACACGTAAGACTAAGAGCACTTCCACTCCATTGTGCCATGTCAAGGGCAAGTAAGGGCAAATACTATTTACATGAATAGTAACTATCCTAGCAATTTTTTGATGCATTCCCACCCATTGCCATGGCGACCCAAGGGCAACTAATATTTACATGAGATATGATGAGAATTATTTTTATGGATTTTGGTGTGGGAAGTGAAGAACATGACTAGGTATTTATAGAAAAAAAATTCTGAATTTGTTGGTATTTGTTTAAAATTGTGTTGGTATTTAAATTGGTCTCTAACATCATACTGACATCAGCATGACGTCAACAGCCCAGGCAAATCTTGCCTTAGGCTTGCTTAGTTTCATGGGCCCACTTCTTGTCATGGCAACTTTTCCTTTATAGGGGTTGTTTTTGGAGCCTAGGACATCTTTTACCACCGCAAAAAGGGATGAGTGGAACAAATAAATCTGTCAAAGTATGCCAGCTTACATATTTGTTATATTTTTTGTGGAAAAATTCAACTTTTGTTCCTTTATCTGCATAAATTCAAACAACTACTATTAATGTTAGATAATTTGATGATATACAAACACTTGATTGAGTCTTAGGTACTGATCATAACCTATTACTTTTCTGTATTTGCTACTTTGTCAAGTAAATATTTATCTTTTACTTTTTCAAGTGGAGTAATATATAAAAAAGTAAAAAAATTAACCCAACTTAAATTCATTTTTTAATTTTAGATAAAAATAATTTATACGTTTTTTTTTCTTCTCTCCTCCATGTGTTCTTGAGTATCATTGCACATTTGTTTAAAAAATGAATCCTACTATGAGTACAGTGCAGTAGAATTGCTTCCATTGCAACTTCATTGTCACTATGCTAATTCATTACAAACACTATTATTATTGCACTGTAATGACACATTGCTAATGCATTGTGATGACACAAACAATTTTGCACTATAATAACACCACTGGTGCCATTTTGCCTTGTAATTACACCAATATAGTTTGCTTATACAACTCCAATTTTGCTGATCCACATAAATGCAACAAAATTTAGTGTCTTCCATAGCATGTTTCATTCGCACTGTAATATTTTGTGGTGAAGTCATAAGTGGAGTTGATATAGTATAGTTTATGGCTAAGAACTTCTTATGGTTCTTCTCGTTTCTGTGATGGTGAATGACGCATTTATGAAATTTGAAGGTACTTAATGGAACCTAATTAAGGAACCGCGGGTTGTGCAGTCTCATTCTTGTTTTCATGAAATGACTTAAAGGCCTGTTTGAACCAATCAGAAGTGTTTGATTCGATTCTTACATTGAAAACCTTTAATTTTAGCTAAAGTAGAACCAAATAGCACTTAGTCTAGTCTGGTTTGGTTCGGTTTGCTTGGCTATATTAATTATACTATTCTTTTACACTTGACATTTTCTTTTTAGTTATTACTATTTACTATTATGTTGCATTACCCATATCAAGATGAAGATTTTAACCAATTTGGCTCCTAGAAAGTGAACAAACAAAGAAACAAAAAGAAACAAAATCTGTCTGAAAATAGAAAAACGTTGCCTTAGGATTCGCAGCAAAAAATAAGGGGACGTGGTGAAACCAAACCCAACGACCACCGAAAAAGAAAGATGAAAATTAAAAACGGAAAAAAAGAATGAAAAAAAGAGGGAAAGAGGGGAGAAGGGTAGGAGGGGGATCAAAATCAAATAGAGGAGCAAAGGTTGGGGCGCTGCAGATTGGGGGTGGTTGAAAGTTAAAAGCATTCCCATTTAATATCCAAAAGAGTGGGAGAAGACATCATTTCACAGGTTTTAAACACAATTGGGTGACAAACTGTTTGTCTCTCACGCTCCCCCCTTCTGTTCGTCTCCCTGAATGCCTTGCCAGTGTTCAGGGTACGCTTCTTTATTTCATGCTCCTTTATTTATTTGTTTATTTATTTAATTACTAATGGTGGGTGGAATTTGTAGGTTTCCGGGAGTTTGTGTATGAGTTAATAAATGTCCAACAAATCGTGTATGGAATTCAAAAATGCTTAATAGTTTAGGGGGCTTTATGTAGTTAACCCCTGTTTTTAATTTTCTCATATTTGATTCACATTCATACTGTAAAATGTTGTTGCGCCTGTAACCCTGACTTGCATTTGCCCTATGTTCCAGACTATCGTGGCGATTTATATGCGGAGGAGCGAGGGAAAAATAGGTTGGTGTTTTAGTTTTTTGATACAAGCAACGTTAGGGTAACCACTTCAACGATCAGTCCCGTGTTTTTTATTTTTGTTAATAGGTAAATTTTGAATTAAAAAATTTATTCCTTAACGAACAAGAAACAATATTTGCTTTTTTATTGCTTGTCCTGATTTCTGGGTGATTGTGATATGAATGATGAAAATATGCAGGTTGTGATGGATTTATGCGAAATGGAGAGAAGTTGGGGTGTGTCTTTGGTCATTCACGAATTATGGGATTAGTTAGTTGAAGCCAGCGTATGATCATATTCGCCACCTGTATGCCACTCTCTGGTCAGATACATCATTTAATCGTTTCCTTCCAAAACTTTTATGCTTCTTTTTATATATTGCTAATGAAATCTCAATACTTATCTCCTTTTCACTTTCTTCGGTCCATTTTATTTCAATTTCGACTTTTTAGTTCTATAGAGGATCGGAGGATTGGGGAATTGAATGTAGGTACGGATAGATGCTCTTAACTATTTAAGCTACAAGCTCCTTACATGTAATGATTACTTTTGAGTGTGGTTATTTTGACCAGATGTCCCATTTTCCCGCTCACATTTTAATGAAAAATTTAATGACAAGTTTACCCTTATACAAAGCAAGATATGAGTCTATCTACCTTCTCTTAATCATCACTATGTTTAACACACATAGATCCCATGGAATGATGGAAGAGTGCCAAAAAAAATTCTCTCTATAATTGCACCACAAATATTGACACTCAAGTTGCAAACCTGTTGGCTTTTTCATATATGAAGATCCACCCTTGATTATAGTTCCAAGACCCAATTCTTTCACTTAAACTATATGATAGCTAGGCCAAAAATTACAAGGATTATTATCCACTTCTTTTATCAAACAATAATTTATCTATTTAATGAAGCAATGATCTGCACAAATGGCATGAATATCATCTGACAGATTTAGTTATGAAAGGCTGCAATCATATACAGTAGTGTATATTCATGATACTGAATTGCTTTTTAAAACCCAAGAGTATCTGTTTGTTGAAGTTCCCATAGGAAATTTCAATCAGATTGCTTCTTCTCTCTTCTCCTTTAAAGTTTCTTTGAAGTAAAATACCAGCAGTAGATCAGCACTCAACACTGATATCCTCTCTTTTTCGTTATCGAACAGAGAACAGTTCTTTCTTTTCAACACTGTAATGTAACTAAGATATGCATTTGATGAATGGAAATTGACTGCCAACTTTAAGTTTGTGTCCAACAATATTATCTTTTGGTTGCTAAGATTTTTCATAATGCATATTATATTGAGATTGTTGGAAACTGATGTGAAGTGTGTTTGTGTTAAAAATGCAGCTTAATCTCCCAAGGGAAGACTAATTCTCAGGGGTCTTTTGAGAAAAGGTGCCCCTGGCATGCACTCCCTTCCATTCTTACCTGTATGACATTTGTCAAAATGGCTGTAGCAGTTGATCAAAACCATGGATTCAGGCAATTCAGCCGATCCCAGAGATGCAGATTACAGTCCTACACTCAACTCGATTACAGCATACTTGCCCACTCCTTAACACACGCATTTGGTGATGCTAATTTTCACAAAAGCTTCTCCACCCCTTGTCTATCCCTAACCACTGCATTGGAGGAAGATTTTGACACAAATCCAAGGATTGAAATTGTTGGAGGCAGTAGGATACCTAGGGTACATGCTCTTGTAGTCGAGGTCGCCATAGCTATGGCGTCTGGTGCTGATCTCTTGCCAGTGTCAAGTGGATTAGGGGGTGCCTACTACTTATGTAGTCAAAATGGTGACAGTATTGCTGTGGCAAAGCCAATAGATGAAGAACCTTTAGCTTTCAATAACCCTAAAGGCTTTGGGGGTCGGATGCTGGGCCAACCGGGTTTGAAACGCTCAGTTCGGATTGGTGAATCTGGAGTTCGAGAATTGGCAGCTTATCTCCTTGACCATGGTGGATTCGCTGGTGTTCCTCCCACAGCTTTAGTAAAAATTTCCCATGTTGCATTCCAAATTAATAACAATGCAGCCGGAATTTCAGCTACACCTTATAAGATTGCTTCTCTGCAGCGCTTCGTGGATCATGACTATGATGCAGGAGAGTTAGGTTCTTCAGGCTTCTCAGTTGCTTCTGTTCATCGTATTGGAATTTTTGATGTAAGACTCTTAAATCTTGACAGGCATGCAGGGAATATGCTCGTTAAAAAATACGAACTGCACAATTATGCAGTTGGGGTGGCTGAGCTTGTGCCTATTGACCATGGTCTTTGCCTTCCTGAGTGGCTTGATGATCCATATTTTGAATGGTTGCACTGGCCTCAAGCTTCAGTTCCCTTTTCCGAGTTTGAAATTGAGTACATATCCAATCTTGACCCCTACAAAGATGCAGAGCTTCTTAGAACTCATATTCCTTATTTACGGGAGGCTGCTATCCGTGTTCTTGTGCTATGCACCATCTTCTTGAAGCAGGCTGCTGCAACTGGGCTTTGTCTTGCTGATATAGGGGAAATGATGACTCGGCAGTTCTGTGCTGGAGAAGAAAGTCTGACTGCATTAGAGAATCTTTGTTTGCAAGCTAAGGCTGCCATGCCTACTACAGTAGATGAGACGAAAGGAAAAATTGGAGAAGTTGAAATGTTTAAACTTGAAAAAGAAAGTGAAGAACGTTTGAAAGAGAATTTGGATCTTCCTCAACTCTTAGGGAGCCATTCTGGAATGAGTAAGCCACCCATTATGTCAAGGTTTTCATCTGCAGGATCAATTACTGGGTTGACCGATGCATCTCTGTCTCCACTATTCGAGCAAAACGATCATGATAACGATGATAATGACAGAAAGACTATGATAGGCAATAATGGTAGTGATGATGATGAGAGTACTAGTGATTGTCGTAAGGTCGGGGTTTCGATGAAGAGCATGAGTTTCTCAGTACCTACCAACAATTGTGAAGCAGGGCAATATCTTTTGGAGACATGAGTGGAGATGAATGGGAACTGTTCTTGGATAGTTTCGAAAAGCTTTTGCCGGAGGTACTCGAGGGCACAAAGTCCCTGAGCTTGAAGCAGAGGTTGAGAACTACTACTTCCTGCAAGTTCTGAGAAATTAATATTTTGTGGGAAAGAAAAAAAGATTTGAAAACAGACTTTGTTGCTTATATCTAGTCCAGTATGAAGTCACTGTACATTATTGCCAAATGAAGACGGTAGAGTAGTAGATTGTAAATAAATAGAATGGGTGCAACCGGAAATGCGATTGGCGAAACGCCATCCTTTCTGTGTACCTGTTTTATTCTTCATTATCTTGTATCATTGCCGTAGACTGACATAGAATTGGTTCTCTTGCAGAGATGACTTGCAACAGAATTATTGACATGTTCAAAACGGTTGATATTAATTAGTTTGAAATGGATATTGATATTATTATATCATACTTTCTTCTTCGAAATGGATATTAGTTTTCTTTCCTCTTCTTTTTGTATTTGGCACAATTCATTCTGGAACTTCGGAGTTCAAATTCAGATTATATATTTCAAACGTTCGCGTGGAAAAAATGATGTACATCAATCAATCTGACCAGGTATCTCAAAATAAACAGTTGCACTTTTGACTTAATTGAGTTTTCCAGATCAGAATCAAAATGCAAATCTAGTTTTTCAAAATCTAACAGTTGCTTCATCAATGTGTCAAATGGGCAGATTACTTTCATGACATTGATGGGCATATTTTATATTATATATTTAACCATATTCTTAGTATATTTTGGTTAATATTTTGGAAGAATTTTGATACTTTGAATTATATTTTCAATATAGGGCTTTCGACTTCCTCCGGAGCAAAACATAATCAAATGGACGAATTTTGGAGTACTTCCAGTTGGAGGACGTTCGTGAGTCACTTAGCTTGATCGTATCAAAATTTCAGACTTTTCTACAAAGCAGTTATTTTCTGGCGATAAAATAAAGGAGCAGTGCGCTGTGCTGGAATAGTGACGTTTGAGCCTTTATTGCGTTTTTGGAGCCAAGATGACCTCGGATGGGTTCGTAGCCTTCTGGAGAAGTGTTCAGAACGTTTTTATCTTTAAAACAAGCTATCTTGGGCCGGATTTGGAGGAGATTTGAGGCCTAAACGTGGCTGGGCAGATTGTGGGCAGATTCTCCTAATCCAATTTGGATTTTATATCCTAATATTATTTTATTTAACCTAGTTTCCTTTTGGGGATTAGGAGCTGGATTTTAGGAGGTATTTAAGCTATTTTTCACAGCAAATTTAGGGATCTCTCTTTTGGCTTTTGGAACGCGACTTTTGCCAGGGTTTTTGAAGAACTTCTACTTCAAGGTGTTTTATTCTTATTCATGGGAATGATATTTTCTTAGGTTTTAGTTATGATTATGCGTAACTAACTCTCTTTGCTAGGGTGAAGCATTGAACCTTAGCATGAATATGTGAATTTTTACCAATTACTTATGATTTGCACATGCCACTTTGAAGGTTAGATTTTCCTAATTTATATTCTACTTGGAACCTCCAACATAGAACGTATATCTAACATGCAACCTGTCTGGATGTTCGGATCAAATATGAACATGAAAGACTCATTAAGTTTTGTGAAAACCATGCAACCCTTAAGACGTGATGTTCATCTTAAGTGAAATTACAATTATTAATCACAAGAAGCTAGCGTCAATTCCAGGGAACCTTCCCATCAAAATTGCATCCAATTACTTTTCTAAAGATCCTAATAGTGATCAAGCATTAAGACAATTAGATAGTTTAAAACAATGATTAACAATTCAAAGTATGCATGCAATCAATCATAAGCAATTAAATAAAAATCACATATTCATGCTAAGGTTCAAGGCTTCACCCCTAGCAAAGAGAGTTAGTTACGCATAATCATAACTAAAACCTAAGAAAATATCATCCCATGAATAAGAATAAAAACACATTGAAGTAGAAGTTCTTCAAAAACCCTAGCAAAAGTCGCGTTCCAAAAGCCAAAAGAGAGATCCCTAAATTTGCTGTGAAAAATAGCTTAAATACCTCCTAAAATCCAGCTCCTAATCCCCAAAAGGAAACTAGGTTAAATAAAATAATACTAGGATATAAAATCCAAATTGAATTAGGAAAATCTGCCCACAATCTGCCCAGCCACGTTTTGGCCTCAAATCTCCTCCAAATTCGGGCCCAAGATAGCTTGTTTTAAAGATAAAAACGTTCTGAACACTTCTCCAGAAGGCCACGAACCCATCCAAGGTCATCTTGGGCTCCAAAAACGCAATAAAGGCCCAAAATGTCACTATTCCAGCACAGCGCACTGCTCCTTTATTTTATCGCCAGAAAATAACCGCTTGGTAGAAAAGTCTGAAATTTTGATACGATCAAGCTAAGTGACTAATGAACGTCCTCCAACTGGAAGTACTCTAAAATTCGTCCATTTGATTATGTTTTGCTCCGGAGGAAGTCAAAAGCCCTATATTGAAAATATAATTCAAGTATGAAAATTCTTCCAAAATATTAACCAAAATATACTAAGAATATGGTTAAATATATAATATAAATATGCCCATCAGACATCTTACAACACCTTGCTCGATGCAAGCTTGCAATTGCAATCACAAACATCCATCACTCTCTTGCTATCATTTTATCTTGAGCCTTATTTCATTCCAATTCATACAAGGAGTTTAGTGAGGGTGTGGCCCTATAAGGTGAGAACGGTGTCTTCCACTTGTGAGAAGATGGTGTGCTCTAATGTGTAAAGGTTTGAACTCATCCCGCAAGGAGTTTTCAGCATATAAATAGATCAAACTCTTAAGTGGTGTGCTGCAGGGGTAGAGTAGGTCTGGGAGATAGAACCAAATCTCTCAGTTTGAACATGTCATTTATCTCATTATTTCAGTGCTTGTCAATTTATTTTTCTAAGCTTTATATTCTTCATTGATCTTCTCATTGTTTTAGAAATGTTTTTACACAATTTTACCATCAACCCTATTCACCCCTCTCTAAGGTTGATTTCCTAGGCAACTTAGTCATTCTATAGTGCTTATCATTGTGCTTCAAGATATGTGTTCTACTTCTATATATATACATAGAGCTTCCATTGAGGGATCCTCAAATTAGCTTATTTAAGGGACACCCTTGTAGGGCCCACTCTGCATTGTATTTCACTAATCCAAACAGTCTATGTTTTAGATAATCATTCAAATATCATCTCTACAAAAATCACTTGAATATGATTGTAGGGGCCTTTTCTTTCGGTAACAAGTGGGCTGGGTTGATGAAATTGTCCCCTTTGTCTGAGTTCGCAACATTAAGCACCAAAATGCTTCGAAAGGACAACAAGGCCTTAGGAAGTATTTTGGTTACCTTCACTAACCAAAATGACAGCAACTTACAGATAATTTCTTCCTGCTTACAGATAAACTTTTGGGCTTGGCATGAGAAGCATGTGGCATGGGAGCAAAATTATCAAGGATTTAGCACTTTAGGAGAGAGAGAGAGAGAGAGAGAGAGAGAGAGTTGTGGATTCCTATGAAGGTCAGAGGTTCTAATGGAAGAAAGGGTGGGTTTTAAGGAGGTTTGGTGAAGAGTTTTGGATGATTTTTGTAGCTTCCAGTAGCTTGACAGTGACTCTGTTAAAGCTTCTGTCAATTTTCCAAAACAGGGGAAGCGAGGGAAAATGGGCAAGGATGGCACGAAAATTGCTGAGTTTGCAAGTGAGAGAGAGAAAGCTTGCTCTCTGAAGGTTGTGGGTTGTGTTGGGTAGAAGGGATCCTATTTATAGCTACTAGGAATGGGTCTTCTCCAAGAAACCCTAATGGTTTCTTCCCAATCTAGCTGAGTTTTTCTCTTCCTTTCTTCTCCTCTTTCTGACTTACCTCCTAATGGCAAAAAATCAGTTTTGCCCAATCCCACAAAATCAGAGATTTTTTTTGGGAGCTCTAGGCTTCTTCCAACGGCTGCTTCAGAGGAGAGCTTCCATTTTCACCCATCTTCTTTCTCTTCTTTCCTCCTCTTTTCATGGCCAAATCTGATGAAGGAAAGAAAATGGGTGCGCTTGCTAGTTTAAGAGATAGCATCCCCCCTGCGTGCCAATACCCCTTGGTTTCTTGAATGCTTGCACTTGGAACTTGTTCTCCCAGCAGCCCCTCACATGTGAATCCTTGGCCTCCTAGTGGTCTTTTGTTTCAGCCAAGTGATGAAGGCCTTGACTTCCCCTTATTCAAATGGTTGGGCCTTTTAATATAGAAAACCAAGTCATCTAATGAGTGGGTTAGGTTCACCAAATATTTGGGCTTTATGGGCTATCTAAGATAATGGGTTATTTTTTACCAAAGTGATGGGCTATTTTGGTTGGGTTACTCTAGTTGAAGCAATGGTCCATTTCCTCTCTTGTGCTTACCCATATTTGGGCCTAAGAAAATAGGCTTGAGTCCCGAGGCCCTCAAGTGACCCGAGACTTCCATTTATTGACCATCAATGGGCCCCATGACAATTTGTTACCATCCATACCACAATCCCACTCAAACAAGCCCGGGCATTTGAGTGGCTTGGGCCCACTTAAGCTTATTGTGGGATAATAATTCCTGCTTGGTATATGGCTCGTGCATGGCAGACTTCTGTGCACTTCAAATCAAGTCTTTTTCTAATAATATATCATCTTGGGCCGGGAATTTATTCGGGCCCAACCATGGATTTTTTGGGCCTCAACAATGATATCGTTTGACCACTCAATTGTGTTATTGAAATTTTAGTACTTTCTTGAAGCACCGTGTTCATTGATTTGTAGATTGGATGACGAAATAGTTTCCAATTTGTCTAATTTTTTGCAAGGATGATCTATGAATGTAAACTTAAAAAATAAATGATTTGGATCATTGGAAAAAAAATCCGTAGGGTACCCTAAAGGGTGTCCCTCAAATTAAATATATATTTGCCAAACTTCCATATATATTTGATTCTGCAACACAACCTCATTCAGCTGCCGAGGTAACTGTGGAATCAAAATATCTCATATCCTAGGTCAAATAATTAAGCCAATCAATTTGAGAATTATTTGATCTAATTGGGAGTTATTGATTTAATTGGGAATTATTCGATTCTTGCCTTAATTAGGGATTGATTTTAAATCAAATTCCTAATTACATCAATCTCTCCAAATTGGAGAAGAATAATTCCTTTTCATCCGTGGATTATTTTCTGAACCCTGGCCTCCGAGGCTTCTATAAATACATGGCTACACCAAGGGTTGAGGTATGTCTAAACTTCCATCTGAAACTCTGCAAAAATTCCCCACTCACAAACCCTAGCCACCATAACTCTTTCTCTCTCTCACCACAAGGCTCCGCCCACCATACATGGCTCTAGCCACCCAATTCTCCCCTTGAGAGCTCCGTACCCTTTTAGCTATTGTTTCTCTACGAATCAATCGCACCAAGGGTTGAGGTACGTCTAAACTTCTATCTGAAACTCTACAAAATTCCCATTCACAAAATTTTAAATTTAGATGAGACATTAACAAAAGTGCCTTGAAAAATAGCTCACATAAATTACATGATGCATTTGAATTAGAATTACACTTTTATTCTCAAATTGTACTACTAGACATGTTTTCACTATTTTTATTTTTTGAATTTTCTTTCCAATTAATCTACTAGATGCATTCTCAAATCCTGAAAATGGAAATTCGTTTTCTCGTTTTCATTATCTAAAAATATTGTTAGAAAACGTTACTAAACGGACCTTAAATTTTTGTGTTACTTTTCTTATGCTTTAATTTTTATAAGAAATAAAATAATAATAAACTAAAATAACAAGTTTTGAGTTTTAGTCCCTAGCCCCTCACCACTACTAGAATCACAAAAAAATTGAAAGGCTAGATTTTGTGAATAGTACTATTTTGATGGGCTAAAACTAGGGAGATTTACTATTATATCCAATATAGAGCTCAAATTATTAAAAAAAATCGTATATGAAATGAACTTTAAAACACACTCAAAGTCCATTGACAACATAACCAAAAAGCTTTAACTTCATTTAAATTACAAAATTGTCATTGATTTATTAAAACAAACCCAACTTCAAAACCTCATAAAAAAAAAACTCAAAACATTCAATAGGGCATCAAAGTAATTTAATAATTAAAATTAAATTCAATAGGACCAGCCGTCATTTTTGAATCTTTTAGTTTATTATAAAAACTAAATGATATATGATTTATCTATATTATTAATTCTAAAAATAAGTATATGACTAAATATCTCCTAAAACAACACCTACCCCTGCGGGTTGCCCTTGCATTAGACATGCTCTAACAATTTTCTAGTTTTTATATTTGACCCTTTGACGGTTTGACTTGGGGTCTTCGTCTTCTACGGTCTCTCTCTCTCTCTGAGCATCAGCAGCAGCGCAGCCACAATGGCCATCAGCATAGTAGACTATGAACTGCCTTACGACAGTCACAATGAGTACGACGTGTCGTTTCACGGCGATCGGATCCACACTCTGGTCACTCACTGCTCGTCCATGGTGGATTCATGGCTCGCCCAAACCAACCTCCAGTCCCGAATCGTAGGGCTTGACGTGGAGTGGCGCCCCCAACTTCAACCGTTCGATGGAAAACCCAGTGGCCACGCTGCAGCTCTGCGTGGGCCCCGATTGCCTGATCTACCAGCTCCTCCACACCCAGCACATTCCCCAGGCCCCTCTACGCCTTCCTCGCTAACCGCAGCTACACATTCGTCGGCGTAGGCATCGGCAGCGACGTGGAGAAGCTCCTCATTGACTACGGGCTGCACGTGCCAATGCGGTTGATCTTGCGGTTTTCGCAGCGGATAGATTTCGTTTCGAGCGAGCTGAGGAATGCTGGGTTTGAAGGGATTGGCCAGGCAGATGCTGGGGAAGGAGTTCATAAGCCCAATAGGATCACCATGAGCAGATGGGACAATCAGTGGCTTACTTGTGACCAGGTTCAGTATGCTTGTGTTGATGCTTTTCTTTCCTTTGAGATTGGTAGGCATTTGAATGTTTGAAATATGGGTTTTCTCTTTCTATGTCTATGGATTTAGCTATAGGTGGTTTTTAGATTGCAGGAGCTTTGGTAGTGGAATTGTTTCAAATGGTTTCTTAATCTTGTTGGGAAACTTAGAAATTGGGATCAGCATGCTGGTTTTACTTTCTATCTAATCAAACCAGAATTAGGGATTGGATATTATTATGGAACACTTTTGCTATTGAAGTCTTGTATGCACTTACTTTTGAGCTTGATTATAATGGCTTTGGGTTTTCATGTGAGAGAAAATTGTAACTTTTGATATTAGTTGGATTGATTGGATTGGATTGGATTTGGATCCTATTGAAACCAATATGCACAGTTTGTAATGTGTTTATGCTTGCAATAGTTTCTTTCTGTAAACATTGAATCTGTGCCTTTTACTTGATCATAAAATAGGAATGATTATATTCTCCCTGGTGATGATATTATGGGGATAATCTATTCAGAGCAACTCCAGAATGCTCTGATTAGGAATTCCCACTAGAGCACCCTTAAGTTTTCTAGTGGTTGGTTTGGTAGCGTTTAGTAGATTTTCTCATTGTATTATTAACTAAAGAAAAGAGCCTAGCCCAGAAGAAGAGAATAATACTGTTACAAAGGCACAAGATGAAATGCCTAAGAAAAACCCAAAAGGGCAGGGCAGAGAAAGAACCGAGCTATTATTTGGTTACATATTTTGAGAGCTTGGATCTTCCTTTATTTGGTTTGCTCTACTTTATCCTAAAAGTTGAAACCACTGAAGGCTATCCTAAAATATACATTTACTAGCATAAAGTAGCAGAACCTTGCCCCTATTGATCTGTTGATGCTTTGTGCGTGTTAAGCAATATATATGGATAGATATATCTATCCACTTTCCACATTTTAGTTTTAGCTTCCAAGTTTTAGTGTAAATGCCACACTTAGAGATGGTCAAATATTAATCAATGAAATCATCACCTTGTAACTTCCCTTACCATTCCAAAAGCACTATCTATCTTCTGCAATTACTAGTTTAATTAGTCCCCATCAACTTCAATATGCCGGATATCATTCATGCCAATAAAGCACAACTAGTGATGAGTCCACTAAATTTGTTCCCATATTTAGTACTACCCTATTAATTAATTGAAAGATGAATGATTTCCAGTATGAACACTTGAAAAGCTCCATAATGGATTGGAAAATGGAACTCTTTATCTTCTCATTTTTCTTTCTTTCTTGCCCTGATTCTTTGTGTAATTATAAGATATTGTGGGCTTACATTGATCATTGATTTAAGTTTATTAATCTTAGGATTTATGATATGAAAGCAAATATGATATTACCAGCTGTCCAATTAAGTGTGATAGTAAGTTAAAGTTCATGGGCTATGAAATTACTTAACTTCTTAAAGATTCCTAAATTATGGTCAACTATCAAACTGTGGACGATCAAGTTATGTTTTGATGGACTCACTATCAGGTTATCACTATAATGGTTAGGTCCCTACCCTCACATAAGATAGCTCATATAGCTAGTCTAGCTCCATCGAACGACATTGAAGTGAAGAGTTGTAGAGAGTGGTGATCTTATGCCATTGAGTATTCTCATGGCTTCATTGGTATGAAATTTGGTTTATATATGTAGTTTCTTGTGTGTGTGTGTGTGTTTCTTTACGGTTTGTTTTATAGCAATCGCTCATTTATACTGTTGAAATTTCAGACCCTTATAGGAACTTATGCATATCCAAATTGATGTTAAATTAAACCTGTACCTCATTTCACTATCTCAAGCGGCGAAAAAAAACTAAGACCACATATTTCTATAGAAACATTTTTTTGAAATAAATAAAAAATCTAGAGTAGGGTAAGCTCGAATTTGTGCGTGAAGAAAAACTCTTTTCTTCTTTTTTTCTTGCACTCTCCTGGATCTGTTAAGAACCTATCAGTTTCCCCGTCTTCAATCTAGTACTTCACATACATTTTTCACTAGCCCCCCTTTGCCCAAGTGCATGTCCTATCTTCATCTCTCTTTCCCATCAGAACCACATAAGAATAAAGAGATTTTTGGACGAAATCGATTGGTTTGTATGCGCATGAATCATATAGCTTGATGGATGAAATCGATTGGTTTGTGGGCATGATTATGTGAGCTCACACTTAAAGTTTCGAAGTGACATGAACTGGAATTCTTGTACACTTTCATCTGAGATCTTTTGGTACCTTTTACATCTTGTTTGTTGTCGTCTCGGAAAAATAAATAACCCAAGGATTGGAGAAAAAGTAAAAAGAACAAACATTCTTCTCATAGAAATAATTTGACATTCCAATTCATACTATAGAAAACTTTGCTTTGCAGTCTTAGGGAAGAAAATTTATTCCAATTTTGTTTTGATTACCCTTAAAGATTGAGTTTTGAAAAAATCACAAGGTTTTTTGACAGAAAATTTCCGTTTTTAACAATTTCACAATGCCCAATCATCTCTTACATTCTTCTGCAAATGACTTCAATTAAAATGGAATTTGGAATCTTTGGGCCCTTGTTGTGAAAACTTTTAGATAATTTTTTTTCACAATAAAAAGTTCCAGGTTTTGTGCCTTATAAATTCCACCCATTGTAGCATAGGTTTGTTTGCGATTTCAAAACGAAGTGAAAAAACATCGACTAGAGGCAGAGGGGAACTTGCTTCAGATTTTCAAGTGGGTCTTTTTTCCTGCAGAAGAAGAGTTAAAATTGCTTAGAAAATAGAGAGTACTTATAAGTGAGAAAATGCCACCAGGGTCTAGTCCAATTAGAAAATGAACGCGATTTGCTGAACCAGAGGTCTCATGTTCGAATATACCACGGCGTCATAGTTGTGTGTGTGTGTGAAATCTCCATCCCTTGTAATTTAGACTATCGCTTGTACTAAAACAAAGACATATGCAGTTTGATTTATTGCAATTTAAGGACATATCCAAATTTTCGTCCATTTGTTTACGGAATAAACACGTGTCTCTTACGTGAGTGGGTATTTTTGGAGGGAATTGGATGTGTCCTTGAATTGCGATAGAATCAAAACTACATGGGTTTAAATTGAGAAATTTAAAATTAAATGGACTAAAGTGAAAAAAGGGGAAAACTACAAGGACAAAAAAATTACTTTTTGCCTATATTTGAGGAATCTGTCAATAATTTTATTTAAGGGACTTTAGGGTCTAATGGTACATTACAATATATTTTTTTCAATGATCCAAAACTGTCTATTTCTCAAGTCTTTATTCATAGATCATCCTTGTGAAAAATTAGTCAATTCAAACCATTCAGACATCTAGGTTTTAACCAACAAAATAGACGAACATAGTGCTACAAGAAAGCAATAAAATGACAACTATGAGTTGGGTGATCAAATGATTTCCAATTAAAGGATTTTTTGTAGAGATGATATTTGAAGGAATATTAAAAGATACATGATTAATATTTTTTGTGTAGGGGTGATGTTTCGCACCCGTGTAGTCTTATAGGAACTCATGCATATCCAAAGCAAGGTCTAAAATATCGATGGAAATATCAAGATATTATCGATATCAATAAAAAATGGAATAAAAACCGAAAGGAAATTGTAAAAAAAAACTTGAAAAAAATTTCTCGAAACTTTGGAGGATATTTATTTAGTCAATTATCTATTACTTTATCACAAAACATTGGAAGGAATGCATTGCATGATGGGTTTAATTGATTAGTTAAGTTGATTATATAGCGAGCTGACAAAACACTGCAAGTGTAGAAAATGCGTAATAATTAATGAAAAAAAGATTAAACACACTATAATAATTTATTTATAATGATTTACTATAATATTTTACCTTTATACATTGCATGGTAAGATACAAGAGTGACTTAGACATAGAATTCTTATAAGGTTCAAATTTGAGTTATGTACATTAACACCTTCTGAGGTTTCAGGCTTTTTCACAAAACTCCTTGAGGTTTTAGAAATTACAAGAGCACCCTCCTGAGGTTTTAAATTGTTTTCACAAAACTCATTTTCATGATTTTTCATCCAAAGATTGAAGATTTTATACAAAACAATTCTTCAAATGACATAGTTTACCTTTGAGATTAGATTGCATAAACTTCATTGAGGTTAATTTTGTCATTTGCCTAATTTTTTTTTTCAATGAAATCATAATTTTTGGACAAACAATCAACAAAAGGGGTTTTGTGAAAACTAACTGAAACTTCAGGGGGTGTTCGTGTTATTTTTAGACTTGAGGGGGTTTTGTGAAACAGAAGAAGACCTTAGGGGTTGTTAGTATAAAGAACTCTTTAAATTTTCATTGTCTTCATCATCTCGATATTATTGATATTATAGCGATATTATCAATATTATAACGATATTATAGTGATATTTAGGTCAAATATTGATGAAGTGAGAAATTATTGACGTCGATATTTATGATATTATCGATATTTATACGATCTGTAAATGAATACATTTCAAACTATCATTGACCCGTAAAAATGATAATATCCTTGATATTTCGTCAATAATATCGATATTTTAGACTGTGATACAAAGTTTCCCCTACTTTTGGATTTTTAATTTAAACCTGTTACCTATTTTAAATATCTCAAACGGCTAAAACCTAACTCCATAAATTTATATAAAACATTTTGTTTTTGAAGTAAAAAAAAATTAATAATAAAATAATCTTAGAGTAGGGTACTCTCAACACCTCCCTTGGTTCTCATATTTCAACATCATAATTATGCATTAAGAAAACTTAAATAAACTAACAAACACAGTAGGGCCTGTAGAATGTGATTAGCCCACTTTGTTTTATATTTAAATCATGTACGCAAAATCTAATCAGTTTCCACTCACAAAGGATAATCAAAGACGCCTCTATAAATGTGTACCTATAGAATTATAGAGGTATAACGAGCGATTCTTAGCAAGCAATATCAAGTATTATTTTCCTTTTCTACATTATTCTCCCTACAAAAATCTCCAATTACATAGCTAGTTTTGGTCTAACAATTTCAAGATGAGGTCGCTGTTACTCTTAGGTGTTTTGTTTGCAGTTGTAACAATTTTTTCTTCCCTTTTGAGGCCGATGCCAACAAATTGGTTCCGAAAGAGGGAAGGAAAGAAAGATTGGCCATCATGTCCTAGTGCACGCCCGTTCTGGCAGAAAGCTAGGTGGTGAAAATGAACAAACTGCGGAAAATGGCGGCGGTGATAGCGGAGACAACGAAGATGGAAATAGTGGTGACGGTGATGATAATGATGATAATGGAGGCAATGAAGATGGAGACAGTGATGATAGTGAGGACGGAGGCAATGAAGATGGAG
Organism: Prunus yedoensis; assembly: GCA_005406145.1. Taxonomy (NCBI): domain Eukaryota; kingdom Viridiplantae; phylum Streptophyta; class Magnoliopsida; order Rosales; family Rosaceae; genus Prunus; species Prunus yedoensis. The sequence goes on from BJCG01000068.1 coordinate 628,920, forward strand.
AGAGTGATGGTAGTGAGAACGGAGATGGAGAGAATGATGGTAGTGAGAACGGAGGCAATGAAGATGGCGAGAGTGGTAGTGGTAATGGAGGGAATGAAGATGGAGAAAATGGTGGCAGCGGAGATAGTGCTGAGGTGGTGATAACGGAGGAGGGAATGAAGATGGGGAGAGTGGTGACAGCGGGGATAGTGCCGAGGGTGGTGATGACCGAGGAGGGGATGAGGATGGGGAGAATGGTGACAACGGAGAAGGGAATGAAGATGGGGATAATGATGACAACGGGGATAGTGACGAGGGTGGTGATAACGAAGGAAATGAAGATGGAGGCGATGAAGATGATGGTGGCGATGGCGTTTCCAGAAAATTACCTAAGCATAGCCCAGAAGCTCCCCATTAATGTTATTAATTTGAGATGAAGATAAAAGACATGCATATATATAAATAAATAAAGCGTGTATAGAGCCATTAGAAGAGCTGATTAAAGCACGCCATGCATGTTTCTTCAAATTTATGATGAAATCGCCATCTTACCAAATGTTTAAAATGAATAAAGAAGAATGAGTAAGTACAGGTAGTGTGTTATTGGGAAATTGATGTTATCTGAGTTTTTTCTTTGTCAAGGCTCACTTCGTGTTTAGTTTTATACTTTGTGCTTGAGATATGGGGAAGTATATGGGGAAAAAAGAGGGAGGAAGAAGGGTTACCAAATGAAATAGTCGTAATTCTGGCCAGACTCGTTCTTTTGGCTACTCTTTTGTTGCTTTCTTTCACAGATCTCAGTTCTGACATGCTATAATCGAGCTTTCTGATGGAAGTTGGACTTTCCAGACGTTCTATTAGGGTTTTACGCTGCTAATAGTGGTACTCTCGCAAATTAGTACAATCTTTTTGGCCTATTTCAGAGGCTGTAAGATTTGGGGTAAATAGTATTTTTATCAACAACAGCTTATAGATAAACCTTATCATTTGGCTTACATGTTTGGATTATTTATTTACCTTCACTATTATTCTCTAAGAACACTCGAGATTAACTTGGCGCTCATCGTGAAAATTGTTTGTTTCGTATTACGGTCAGTTCTGCATAGTTGAGTCTTCTGGAAGTCTTCCAGACACTTTGGACATTGGAGATGTTTCTGAATCTGGGTAGCCTCCAGGCAATAGTACATAGAAAATGAAGAATATAGCAGTTGTTTGATACCATCATCTCCTGTTTGTTTTTGTGGAAAACAAGAAACATGTCAGCTGTTTTTACCTTGACATGTTTGGTTTATGGGCAACAAATATATATACGAAGATCTTCTCTTGGGAACATGGACATCATCCACACAGTTGTTTGATATGGTTGTTTGGCTTATTAGATGCTTGTCCTTAATCTCTGATTTTTCTTAACACTTCCGGGTTTTATGGGCCGAAAGCTCACTATTCAAACTTCATGCCACTCATTGTTTTCTGCATGAAAGTTATGTGCTTCTTCCACCCTTTTGTTTTCATGAAGGGAAAGATTGAGGCTAAGCCTAAAGGTCTCTACCATGGATTTTTCGGTTTTCTAAATTTATTTCTAAACTCCCCCTGACGTCGGACTAGTTTAACAATGGGGATGCTGGCTCCTCTTCTGACCCAAGGAGACAACAGTGTTTTGGAGGAAAAGTTTGGTCCCTAGAGGTGCAGAGCTATTCACAATTATCTTCCTTGTAAAACTAATCTTTTTAAGAGGAAAATTGTTCCTGATGGTGGTAGCCTCATTTGTAATATAAGTTCTGAAAGTATAATTCAAGCAGTTTGGTTTTTCCCTGGGGCACAAAAGTTTGAAGATCAGATTTAGTGAAGTTTTTAAAGGGCTGCAGTTTTCCACTTACGGTGATTTATTTGAAGCTGCAATTAACTTTCTTTCAAAGTTTGAAAGAAACAAGGTGTATATCTTCTGGAGTCTTTGGCAAAATAGAAACAAGGTGATTTTTGAAGCATGTTATCAAACAGAGGATATGATTTTTAATAGAGCTGTACAGATGGCTGAGAAATATGGAGATTTCATGAGAAGAGATTCTACTGCAGCTGTTGATAAGACTTCCAAATGGTCTCCCCGTCCTGTTGGTACGTTTAAACTCAATGTAGATGCTGCTTTGGGTGTGGGTGGGATTGGTGCTGCTGTCACTAGAAATGACAAAGTGGAAGCAATGGCGGGTATGGCCCTTCCCTTTGAAACCGCCACCTCCACCAAGCATGCTGAGATTATGGCACTTCAATTCATGTTGAACTTTGCTTGGGATGCTAGATCCTCCTCTGTCATGCTTGAGTCGGATTCACAAGCAGTGATCAATAATATAAATTCCGACGAGGATGAGTCCTTTGAACCAGAAGGGCATCTTATTGATGGTGTGAAGAGGAGTTTACACAGTTTTAGAATCCTACTCTCTTTTATTCCAAGGGGATGTAATCAGTAGCTCATTTTTTAGCCAAACATGCTTTAAACTGGATATAAATTGTAACTTGGATAGAAGAGGTTCTCCCTGGTGGTTGGAGCCTTTCCTTATTGATGATACTGTTGCATCCTCTTAATGAATTCGGAGTTTCTTCTCATTGGGTAAAATGAAATTTATAGAGGGCAAGTGCCAGGACAAAAATATTGACCATTGATGCGAAGCCAGGATGCAAGAAGGGAACCAATATTGCATGTCCAGATAAAGGCAATGAGCAGCTTGGCCAGCTGCCAGCGGACCTTGTGTTTTGTGATTGATCATGAGAAACCCCATGACACATACAAGAGAGACGGCAAATGACCTCATTGTGATCCACAAGGTGGCGTTAGAGGAGGGGTTGGGTGGAACCACGGTGCATCTCATCAAGCTCGATGGTCGTGATCTACCCATCCCGGTGTCTGACACTCTGAGCCAGTTTGGGTAGCTATGAAGTCACACACATACAAGTCAAAGCTTCATTTGTTTAGTTTGTATATTTTGTTGTCAGCAATCACTAGGGTTCATGTATTGTGTTATTGCTTGTATCCTAGTAAGTTCTTTTTTGTTTTTGTTTTGGCAATATCATGAACTCTTCTGTATTTTGTACAATATAGTTTCCCGTTCTTCAGATTCTACATGACGCCCTAAGAAACACAAGGCGGATGCACTGAATCAATCTCAACCATTGATCTGTATTCAGAATAAAAAATCTTAGATCAAAATTGGTCCCCAGAATATTTTGTCTATTTTGGGTGTTATCCATTGCCTTTGCTTTAAAATGGTGGGCAGCCCAAGAAATTTCTTCTTTTTTTTTGGGCCATTAGATCATGTGCAGGTGAAAAGCATTTTCGGGATAACCATCAAAGTTCAAAACAAGAAGCAAACGAATACTAAAGTTAAAAACAGAGTTAATCTTAAGACATGCTTTTTCATCTGAAAAAGTTTCAACCACCTTATTTCCGTTCTAAGATCAATAAAGTTTCATTACGGTAGCCTAAGCATGAAAGTAATTTCAGTGCTAAACAAAAGTTGTGCAGCAAATGCCTACGTTCGGGTTGGCTACCGTAGCTAGAATAATAGCTCGTGTTTTTGTTCGAAAAGACTACATCAACCCAGTAGAACACTTGTGCTTTGTGCTTACAGAAGAAAAAGATCTTTAGAATACAAGGAAAAGATTTTACTTTACATATGATAAAAATGAGAAAAATCTAAAACCCTCTGCTTTTAGGAGCATTTTGTCGCCAGGCTAATCCTGACTGAGCAGCTGCTCCTCTATCGGGTTCTCCATAAAACTGACCAGCTTCGGGCTGACAACTTAGATTACTTGCATACCTCCCACCACCCCCCTTGTGCTGGTGGAGCCCACAAGGGGCTTTGCTGCCAAGAGAGATTAGGGTTTTGTAAGTTTGGTGCCGCATTCATTGTGGGTTGAGAGATTGCAATGGCTGCGGATGCTGTACTAAACCCATATGTTGTTGGTTTGGCAAATGGGGTCGCAACATTGGCTGCTGCTGGTAATTATTCACCGGCCGCTGTTGCGGTGGCTGGTACTGGGTTAGGGATTCTGTGGGCGCATTAGGCTGCCACTCTGGATGTCATCATCATCATCATTCCACGGCTGAACCGTAACACCAACACTACTGGCCTGATACGTACTACTATTGTTTTGCCCATATTTTTGTATCAGCTCTCTCATTTGATCTACAGGGCGAGAAGGGGTATGGGGCTTGGGGTATACTGGGGCTGCCACTCCAGGCCCCCTAGAGAGCCTTTGGGCAGAATACTGAGGCAGAGATGGATTTGCTCCACCGCTAAAATTGAACTCTGGAAGGTCATCTTCATCCCGGGAAGCTCCGGGGCCAAACCCGGGAGGCACATCGTCATCATCATCATGTGCAGATCTAGTGTTTGTAGGGGGTACTGCCCGAGCCTGGGCGGGTTTGGAAGTGTAATTGGTGTTCAAATTTGTATCGTGTCTCCTAGAACTAGTAGTAGTAGAAGAAGAATAGTGTTGCTTTTTTGAAACGTGCTTGTGGTGCGATGATGATTTTGGTGAAGTTAATTTTCTCCACACAATAACACCAACAAGACCATTATCTATAGTGCTAAGTGCCTCAATGTGTTCCTTCTGAATGATCTTGCTGAGCATGTCAAAGGTTTTATTATGGGGAGGGCAAAAATAAATTTCCACTCCAAAACAAGGCTCAGAAAAAACCAACTCTCTCATCCACAATATACGATTCTCCCACCTGCAGCGGAATAAATTTTCGATATGAAAAAGAACCTCAACTTGCAACCACAGATCATATATAGATGCAGCTATAAGATATATCAGTATGAACATTACCTCACGAAGGCTTGCACATTCAGTTTCTGACGACCCCTCTTTAGGAACAAAATGCACGACCTGCAAAAAATTGAAGGAAAAAAAAAAGTTAACTATAGCTTACCCATACAAATAAAATTCATACATAATTACTGCATTTTGTTTTTCTTGGTTCTTTCTAGTAACTATCTTATAAATCTGCTCATCGATTACTGGGAGAGCCATTTCCCGCAAAGGTCCTATGCAGTTCATATTCTCATTCAAGTTGCTGAAACTTATAATAGCACAATGTTTTCAAGTTTAATTTGCTAAACCAAAATAAAGGCTGCAAAAGCAAATGATCGAAGACAATCCTGCTAAATCTCTTGAGAACAATTCAGGCGCAACACAGGTTAACATAAATGACTTGACTCAATCTTAGAGTTTGTTCAACAACACTGTCCAGACAAATGCAAACATAATATCATAGATACTGCTCTTTATGTTAGAACTAATTAAAGCCCAAAAAAGACAAAAAGTTCTTTAATTTTATATTTGCAGAGTCTAAGAACTGATAACTATTCCCAGAAAAAAAGGTGACGCTGCACCAATGGAAAAATCAATGAAACACCAAAACAAACATTTGTTTATATAATTTTTCCTTTTTCGAGACATTATAATATAACATAATACAGGTAGTGTTAAACCCAAAAACAAAAACAGCTTTGAGATACCATGACAGCACGGCTTCGTGATTGTGGAAGCTCTTGCAGGAATTTCTCAAAAGCATCAAGTCTGACTCTGCCCTTGATATCGAGAAAACCAGGCCACTCTTTTGCTGAGGTTTTTTCACCACTGCAACGGAAAAAGTTGGATTAGCAAAAATCAGAAACAAAAACATAAAGTTTCATACAAACTACAGACTATTTGAAAACATTACATTTGCCAATATATATGTCCACACATGTATGTGATACACACCAAAACACCCTTTCTTGTCTCATGCAATATTATCAAGCATAAATAATTTTAAGGTAAATTTTACTTTACTACCCAGAAGTTTCCTGAGTTTTAGACTTTACTACCTAAAGTTTTTTTCGTGTCAATTTTGTACCCAAAGTATGGTTTTTCTACCACTTTCATACCTCTGTTAGTTTGACCATCAAATTTTCCGTTAAACAATGACATGGCAATCATGGGCCCATGTGGATTCACTTATATTGTGCCAAGTGGACTAATGAAAGATATTAACTAAATTATTAATTAAGTTAATAAAAAATTGGAAAAAGAAAAACAATTAAAACAATTAAAGAAGTGAAAAAAAAAATAATAATAATCTCAACAGCACCTCCGCCTATCTCCCTTCTTCGCCGCCACAATCGACCATCTTCATGTCGCCGATCTCCTTCAGCCCCTTCCCCTCCTTTGACCCTCCCCATCATCACCCACCCTCCGTATCACTGCCTCACCCCCCCTAAAAAAAACTTTTCAACACACCAATCCCTCCCCCCAAAAAAAAAAAATTAACTGACCATCAAACCAGACCCACCTGTAACACACAACCACCTCCAGCATATCTCAGCACGAGTCCTCCATGAATTTCGAGTTCCAAGTCCACATGAAGCAAAACCCAGATCTGGGCTTTTGGCCGACTTTTGAGATTCTAAGTGAGAGAGGGTGGGACTGCGTTCATGGTTCACGGCCTCTTTTGTGTATCTTTGAATCTGATCTGCCGGTTAATCATTTTTTTTGTTTGACTGGGTTTGATTAATTGAAATGGAGAAACTAAGTTTGATGAATAGAAGAAAAACAATAACTTTTTCTGGGTTTGACTAATTGAAGGAGAAGGAAAAGGTGCCTGGGTATAGATTGATTCAATCGATGGAGTGGGTTGGTGAGGACTGGAATGAAAGAAAGAGAAAGAGAGGGTGAGTTTGAGGAAAAAAGGAGTAAATCTTTTTTTTATTTCCTATTTTTTTCTTGTTGCGAAATTCGGAAAAGGAAGAAGGGGGGGCAAGAGATATTTTGGGTACGAAGTTGACACGAAAAAACTTTAGGTAGTAAAGTCTAAAACTCGGGAAACTTTTGGGTAGTAAAGTGAAATTTACCAATAATTTTAAGTTTGTAGAACAAAAATACCATTGCATGTCGATCTTTTAAATTTACCTATCTTCCATCTAGTATCACTTATACTTTGTTACTTCAGTTAAAGCAGCATTACTATCAAAGTGTCTGGCCCTCTATATGCATCATCCAATCACCCAAGGATTACCAAAAAGAAGAGGGAGCAGGATACGAACAAATTAGAACATCTACTACAAACCAGCCTGCAGACTGCAAAGTACACAATATCCTGTCCACCTGGTACACAGCCTAGTCCACATGTAAATTTAACTTCAAAAAGTGTTTCGAGTTATGACTGACCATTATTCGTGATTTAAATAAGAAAGTTGAAAACATACAGAAACCCAATACTCCTACATGTAATAAACTTTGAATGAAAGAGCAGTACACCAATGCAGTGGAAAAGAGAATCTGCTGTGAACAAATATCAAGCCAGAAATGCAGGACAAGTCAAGAACAATGTACAACAATTCTAATGTTTGATATAAATGACAAACCTTTTATAGATGCCAATAACAGAGGCCATGGGTGAGAGATTCAGTTGGAGGGAGCCATTCCATACACGTTCACCCTTAGGAGTGCCAAGAGGTCTAGATGCTGATTTGTCAGGACTGCCACTGGATTTCACATCGGCACAAATGTTGCGGGATTTTGTATCAGGATGGTCACTGGTTTTGATCACAGCATGACTGCCACTGGTTTTCAAGTCAGCATCCGACTTTGAATCTGTTGTATCAATTTCATCAAGCTTTTGTGGAGGGGCGTCAACAGTGTTTTTGGGACTCAGAACCGAAGGCTTCGATTCAGAGCCTGTCTCAGAATCATCCTTGTCTGAGATGGTTGTCACTTTCTCAGGTAAAATCTCGAATGGCGGCTCCGTATCCAGGGATTCCATGAACTCATCTAGGGAAACAATTGGAGGAAGATCCTTCAATCCATCATCCACCATAAGCCCTTGCATAAAATCAGTCGCTTCAGTAGAAGGAATAGTAAAGGTGCATTGAGTAGTCTTGTCTTCTGTAGTGCTCTTCTCACCTGAGGCATTCCCTTCGTCCTTGGGTTTATCAGGTTTCAAAGGGGTAGACACTTCCATCTCCTTGCTTCTTGGTAGGCTCTGAGCATGTGAAGTTGTATCAACTGGAACCTCCACTGAAGCACTATCATATTGTTCAACTTCAACTTCACCCTTATGTGTTTTTTTTACTAGACGTCTCATGTCAACTTCTGAATCTGGTAAAACAACCATTTGGGCAAGCTCTTCAGCCTTTGCCATCCGCCACTCAGAAAGCTCCTTTGAAGCAAGTTCCTCTGCTGTCATAGAACATAACCGTTCTGGAGGTATTTCTCCAGACATAACTCTCTCTCTTAGTTCTGGATTATTACGGTCTTTTAGATTGAACAAAAGGGACCTTCCCTTCTCTTTATACTTCTTATTCACACCTCCAAATAGTTTGAAAAGTTCTGCTTCAATTCTAGAGGCCAACTCTTCTGGAGATTGAACTGCTTGTTCTTCTGGGCGTCTATCCATCTCCTCATGATCCAACTTCTGTTTTTCAGCGGGTTGAATCTCCTTTCTCTCTGTCATTTCCATCTCAGAATCCAATACCCAGGAGAGCCCATTTCCCTGCAAAAGTTCATCTTTCACAAACAAGTTGTCATTAAATGAAACATCTTCATAACGCAGAATATTACTTGATTGGAATTCCTTGCCATCACATATTGGTGTCAATGCAGAAGCACTTGTAGTTGCATCAGCCAAAATCATTTGACTTGCACCTTCACCATCATCGCTTTTCCTGATGGAACAAGTTCCACTGGAAGGGAAATTCTCCTTAGGCTCTTTAGAGTCAGTGTAAACAACATCAGCGGCAGGCTGAGGATTCTCCTGTGTACTCCCTTGAATTCCTCCTGCCTCACCCTGAGACTTACTTCCTGAATCCACACATTTATCTTGCTGCTGATTAACCAACGCCAATGCAGCAGCTAAAGATTCCCTCATTTTGGACCTTACAGATTCAAATGATTCTTTTTGAAGCTTGGGAGATGGTTGTGACTGCAGCATTTGAGTTTTTTGACTCGAAGACCGCTGTGACACAGACCTACCAGAAAAGGATTCCATCTTCACCATTTTCTTATTTGGGGCTAGCAAATGAGGTGATCCTGGAGCATTGTGCACGGATCCCACGGATTCTATCTTTACCATTCTCTTATTTGGCGCTGGCAAATGAGGAGATAATGGGACATTGTGCACAGATTCCATTTGTACAGATCTTCTGTTTGCTGCAGGCGCTTGCTGCAACCATGGTCTATGTTCCATATGTGCCACCCGCTTGTTTAGCATTGACAACTGATGTGTTGCTGGATTATCGGACATGAGTTCTGAAGGTGCCTTTCGCTTAACTGATCCCATCAACTGATGTGATTCCAAATTCTTAGGGAGGGATCCAATCTCTCCCAGATGAATGCTAGGTGATAAAAGTTTATGTGGACCCTGAGTCCCATTTGAATTGGCAATCTGTCCCATTTGCGAGTATGTCATTGATAAGCCATGCAACCCAGGATTATCAGGCACAGGTTCCAGCATCAGTCCCATTTGTTTGTTTGATATCGAAAGCTGCTGTGATTCTGAATTACTAGATACAGAATTCATCCCTCCCATTTGAATTTCTGGTACTACGGAATCCACATCTTTCATCATGGGTTCCAGCTGACCCATTTCCATGCTTGATATTAGCAACTGTGGTGACAGAAGGTTGATTGGCATGCTAGATTAGCAACATCGCTGCTTAGAAATTTCCTGCTCCGTACAGTTCGCTCTTACGCTTTAAGAGGTGTCACTCAAAACAGAAACATACAAACTGCAATAGAAAAGAAAAAAAAGAAACTTATCAGAGCATGCTCTTCCTTTAAAAACTAAAAACAATACAAAAACTCAGTTCACAGCAATTTAGACATAAACAATACAAAGGCAAATAAAGAAAGGAGTGCAAAGATAAACATAGGCAAAGAATTGCATAGTATACTATCGTTAGGTGAATTTCAGCAGCAAAATCAGTGGGTTGAAAGTACAAATAAAGTTTTATCAAGAAAAATTCTACTTAAATACAAATATCATTAGGGTTGCCGAACCCTAATACCCAAACCGCCTACCGACCGACGGCGGCTGGAATGGCTAAAAATTGGGAACTGCCACCGAACCGCAAAATCGGTTTCGGTAACGCCGTTGTGAAAGAGAGGAAGGCAGTGGCTGCCATGGGTGAGAGAATACCAGATCTGCGCGGTGGCAAAGAGAGCGGCGGCGAATCAACCTTCACGCGAACCAATATCCTCCTCGCGATGAAGCTTGCCGGCGTCGAGGCAGAGGAGTGTGGTGTCTGGGCAGTGGGAAGAGGGAGAGAAGAGGGAGAGAGATCGATACAGCGAGAAAGAGTAGAGGAAGAAGACGACTTGTGACCAAAAAACGAAGAAGATGACGAAAATTTAATAAATAAATAAATAACCAAAGAGAGAGAGAAAGAGAAGGATATGAGGGCGGCTAAAGAAAATTAGGGTTAAAAAGTGTTAGGGTAGGATTTTATATAAAATAAAATAAAATAAACTTAATCCCAAAATCACCGTCAAAACAAAATAAATAATCTCTTGCAAAATTTCATGTACAGAAAATAAAACATTTAAAAATTTAGAAAAGAAGAAAAAGATAAAAACAAAACAAGCAACAAGCAGTTATCATTAAATTAAAAAAACCAATAGCTCTCTCCTATGTAAGTCCTAAGGGGTCGTTTGGTGCAGACTGTTATGGACTGGACTGAATCATAGGACTGTCTTGGATTGGCTTGGCTTGGCCTAAATTGAATTAAATACTGACTTACGTTTGGTGCTGCGTCGGACTAAAAAGTTGGATAACAAAAATAGTACTATCATGTGTTTAGTTTATGCTCGGACTGGGACAAAAAAATTTAAAATTTTCATTGGAGTGATAATATTTTAATGATTAACTATTTTTACTATAATTCCAAGACCAAAAATTGGTATTAAATTTTCCAAATCTTACCTATATTTTAATAACATTTTCAAAATGTGAAAGCTCAACTTCCCTAATGTAAATTGCCAAATCGTCACTAAGTAATTGTAAACACATAGTTTGCAAAAACCAAATGTCTGTTTGCAAACACAACATGCGATTAGCCACATGACCTCTACCCTTTTATTCTTCTTTTCTTCGTTCAAACATGGTGGTGACACAAGCTCCAAACCATCCCAACATCATATAAAGCAAAAGTCATATAATCTTTATAGATGCAAAAGTTAGATATTTTATATATATATGTGTCATCCACATGACTTGAAATTACAAATTCACTTTCACATATTACTTTCCACAAGCGCAAAGACTAACAATAATAATAATTAACCAAAAACCCACTAAATAACATATATAAATAAACATCAACAATTCCAAATTGAGACTAATAAAGCAGCAAAAACAAAAGCTATAGCAGCTACTTGTGGTGTTTCTAAGGTGGGAGATGCACTTGTGGTGTTTCCAATATATCAGATGTTGCCTCCTTCAAGCATTTTCATTGAGCAATTGCTCAACAAAGGCTTTTTTGATATCAGCATCAAGTGACTTGAACAGAGATATTGTTTGTGGCGTATCCAAAATGACTTTTAATGCTTTAATTTGATCCATAGCAGAAAATCCCATTTCCTTGACTTCTTTGGCAATATCAGATCGATCTTCATTACCTTTTAAGAAAGCATCAGTCACCATTTGCATCCTTTTTCCAGATACTTCAAACAATTTTTCCAATGCAGTCACAATTCTGTCTTCATCACTTGAGCCTCTTTTCCTCTTGTTTTGACTAGCCACAGATTGGCTGCCCTCCTTGTTTATCGACATGAGAGATGTATCATTGTCATCACTAGCATCAACTTCATTATTCCCTTGCTCTTCCATCATCTCACTGGGGACTTCAGCTCCTTTTCCATTAGCATGATCTTTTCCAAAAATATTAGCAAGTCTATCAAATAATGGGAATGATTTGTTCCTCCATTCAGCTGCATTCTTGTGGTGCTACAATAAAATAAGACACCACTTAGTTTATGTTTAACTATGTAACAAAAAACAAATCTCTGTAATGAAATATAGGCAAGTAGTACCTGCACATAAGTCTCCCAAGCTTCATTACTATCAACTTCAATGCATTTTTTCACATCATTCCATGCAAATCCACTTGTGTTTATGATGTCATAAATTATACTATATTGTTTTTTCCACCCTTTTAACTTTGATTCAATGTGTGGACTTGCCTTTAGCTCAGCACCAGGACATAGATTATTCAAAACCTTCTCCATTTGGAGCAAAGTACCAGATTTGAAATTACCAGTCTCACATCGATGGCCTCCAGCCACAAAATCTTCAAGCACTGTCAGCAATTGCTCTTCCTTAAATTTAGACCATGACCACCTAGTTTGTTTCCTCCCTTGCTCAAAGTCTTGATTGGTATCAACACTTTCCATTCTTATTATTACTCCACACATATAAAGCAACATTATATATCATCATTGAACTAAAGAAAAACAAACAACAAAAGAAATATGTAACATTGACAAACAATAGACAACAACAAGGTTGTCAAAATTATAACATAATTGGTTAAGTCAATATAACAATCATAATCATTATTCAAATTGCAAAGTGCTTAATCCTCAAGCAAATTAATACATGCTTAAGTTTGAATGGTGATGTCTCAAATACAAATTGAAACAGAATTCACAAATTGGCTAGTTATTCATAAACCACAAATTGCCTAGTTATTCCTAGTTGCCCTCCACTCATTATATAGTTGCAAGGTCAAGTCATCCCTCCATGCAATCCATTGATTGGATGCTTCGACAGTGCCAATCGCATCACCTTCTACCGTATTTTCTTCCTCATTAATTTCATTCACTTCATGCTCCATTGGATCCAAGGACATCTCCCTCTTAATGAGATTATGTAAAAGACAACAAGCTGTAATTATCCGACATTGCGTCTTTATAGGGTAAAAAGACGGACTCCTTAGTATGCCCCACCTAGCTTTCAACAACTCAAAACATCGTTCTATTACATTTCTTGCTTTTGAATGCCTCATATTAAAATATTCTTGATGATTTGCAGCTGTATATCCATCTCTCCATTCGGATATATGATACCTTGTTCCTCTATATGGTGCCAGAAATCCCTCACCATTTGTGTAACCACCATCTACCAAGAAATAATAACCTAGTAACCAAAAATTGACAATTCCTATTAGTGTTGGTATATAAATTTATTCAAAATTGCACATAAAGTGAATACTTACTAATGGCCTTACCCGTGGGAACTTTTAACCCATTTGGCCTAGTTATGGCATCACGAAGGACTCAAGAGTCAGATGCAGATCCCTCCCAACCCGGCAATACAAATATAAACTGCATGTCGTGTGAGCAAACAGCCAACACATTTGTTGCAATTTCACCATTCCTAGTTCGATATCTTGGTTTATTAGTTTCTGGCACACGAACTTTAATGTAAGTTCCATTTAGAGCTCCCAAGAAATTCTAGTAAAAGAAAGGTTACCTTTAATTAAGTTCTAAAAATTTCAAAAGAAGACAAAGCAACTTACTAGAATTTCTCCAAATTTCCAATACATAATAAACATACCTTAAAAGATTTCCATCTATGCTCTGTGCAACTCTCACCCACAGGTTCCGGCACTCTCAATAGACTACCTTGCAATCTTAAAATTCCTTGCAACACAGAGTTGAGGTACCTACTAATGGTCTCACCCGATCGAATAAATCTACTTCTAATAGTACGATTCTTAACATGATGTGCAAGTACATGTAAGAATATACACACTTGTTCCTCCAAAGTCACCAAACCATCATTTTTAACCCTTCCATTAGCGCGAAGCAACTCACATAATATACCAAACGTCCTTAAATCCATTCTTAATTTGCTCACACACACTACATCATTCTCCAATATAATATTTAGATAACGCAACCGCGTCTCACATCTAACAAAGGAATGATTATTAAGGTCGCATCTTTCTATAAGCCGTTGATTTCTCCTCATTTTGAACATCATAAACACAAGAATTGTGCAACCACACATTGTCTCTAAATGCCACATCTCCATCAGTAATATCAACAAAAGCTTTATTCGATCCATATCTAATAAATCATAGAAACCAACAAAAATTAAGCATGTATATTTTTACAAACCAACAAAGCATATGTTTAGATAATATATATACAAACCAACAAAGTTTTTGCATTGCTTATGGTACTTGTTTCTTTTTTTTCTTTTTTTCACCGGAAACAATTACATATGTTTAGATAATATATCTAGTCATTTTGTTGCAAACGACAATGACTTTAATTAAATTTGTTCAAAGCTCCAATTCCACCCATCAATTTATTCATATATTCTCATTCCAAACAAAAACCTCATAATCAAAACAATTCGAAACTGAAAACGGTAGCAAAATACCCGATTATAATCCATAAAACAGAAACCACAAATTGCCTAGAACATTTCCAAAATGTGAAAGCTCAACTTCCCTAATGCAAATTGCCAAACTGTCACTAACTAATTGCAAACACAACATGCAATTGCAATCACAATTTGCAAAAACCAAATGTCTGTTGGCAAACACAACGTGCAATTAGCCACATGACCTCTAACCTTTTATTCTTCTCATTCCAAACAAAAACCCCATAATCAAAACAATTCAAAATTGAAAACCCTAGAAAAATACCCAATTATAATCCAATGAAAATTAACCAATACAAATGTTAACTCTCATCAAATTAAGCTAACTACAAACAACCACATAATCAAAACTTTAAAATCAAACTAAGAAATAGCAAATTGAACCCATCAAATATCACCAAGGAGAGAGACAAAAAGAGTAGAAGAGTGGAAAGAGAAGAAGAGAGTTGAACAACTAACCTTGAGTGAGTGAGAGTAGAGCAGAACAGAAGATGAAAACAAAGCAACGTGGAAGAGGAGAGCCAGAGCACGTCGAAGAGGAGCACAGCACAGCAAGGTTGGATAACGACAGACTCAATAGCGACTTCGTTATTTAGTGGCACCTCTTTAGAGTTCTCTATTTTGTGCCAATGAGTGAAGTGTTTTTTGTGGGCTCGGATTATATAGTCTCATTTAACTTAAAGATGGGCTGCACCAAACATGGGCTTGGGGTGTTATTTAAGCTAGTCCAATCCAATCCAATCCAAGGAGGTGTACCAAACAACCCCTAAAGGAAAACTCCACAGAGGGGAGGAGGAAGAAGCATCATTGTCCCTTCTCCCCTTCCTCTCTTCTCGTATTTTCCTTTTGGGTTAGTTAATAAGTCTACTAGGGTCTTTAGAATAAAAAGCCTCTTGTGGTGATTTCTTCTAAGCTATGCTTAGATTGAAGTTCCTCATCACCCCTTTTAATTTATGTTCTTAATCAAATCTTTCTTCCAAAACCCGCTCTCTAATGCTACTCATATTCTCTAAATTTGATTCTACATTGTCTTTGACGAAGGTTACTGCAAATCACCCAATTGTTATTTAGTTGGGTTGTTATTTTCATTTATTTGTTTGCTCGTATGCACAAGTAGATCGCTGAAAATCATATTTTCTCCATATCTATTAGTGGGTGTGGGCGAGATGACGCTTCCTTAGGTTGTGGCAGTAAGGTTCGTTTAGGCTCATGAGTTGTTTTAGGGTTTCGGTTATGATGGGTTTGTGGGCTTTGTGGGCTTTGTTTAGGCTTATGGTTAATTATGGTGATGTGGGTGTGGGAACAGATATTTTGATGGCCAATAAGAAGACGACACGTGAAAAAGAAATCATTTTTAATTTGGGAAATTATCTTTGATTTAAAATAGGAATATCTCCTTAAATTAAGGAACCAATGTCCACCAAATCTCTTGGACTAATTTCTATCATCTTTTTAGGAAAGAATAATCCTAACAAAATAAGGATTATTCTCTCAAATTCCTAGCATACAAGAAGCCTATAAATACATGGCTACACAAGGCATTCAAGGTAATTCCAAAAACCCTAGAGAAATCACTCACACAAGCACGCGTGAATGCACGAGCGCACTCTCTCTCTCTCTCTCTCTCTCTCTCTCTCTCTCTCTCTCTCACACACACACACACACACACACACACACACACACACACACACACACACACGCCCACGTGCCACCACACACGGCTAAGGCCACACGGCTCTCCCCGTGACAGAAAAATTCATCCACTTTAACTATTCTTGTATCTTTTCAAGGTCCAATATAACTAACTTAGACATCGGAGGGTCTTTGGCCAACACCCCCCAGGTGTGGTATATTTACTCATATTTATTTCACAGGGATCAAGGAAGAGAGAGAAGGAAGATCGAAGATCAAGGAATCAACCCTTGAATATTCCTCGTGCGGAAATTTGCTCAAACATATTTGGTGCTTTCATTGAGAGCACGAGTTATACCCAACGCTTGTTCTTGAATCAAAGGAATATGTTTCCTTCTATGCATCACTCAACCGAAGCCTTCCAAACAACCATAGTTGGAAGCATGCACGAGAAGTCCGCCCAGCGCGAAGAAGCAATCCGTGACGAGCTAAGGCCGCTCGTCTTGCGGTCCTATGACTGAGACCGTGGCTTCACCTCTCGATCCCCTAGTTATGAGCACTGGTTCTCCTTTCGTGGCCGGAGCTGCACCCCTTCCCCACAGTACTGTGGCCATAGGCAAGGCTCCACCTCACGACATAAGAGCTGAAACCGCATAGCAACAACAAAGGTCCAGCAACCATCCGCTCAGCCCCATGGTCGAAATCGGGGATCATCCTCGCGGTCCTACGATTAGATCTGACGCATACCACCAAGGCGGTACCACCAATCAGGCCATCTTGGCGCCACTACCAATTTTGGCTTCGTTCTAGAACAACTATAACCATTCCATCATTTGCAGCCACATTCAACATTTGCTCCCGTGTTCACCTCAAACGAAACCCTAGCCCGTGTGCAATTGAGCTCCACACAATTCTCTCCTCCATATCCAAGCAATCAAGCAGACCTTAGCCTTATAGTAGACCAGCTGGCTCAAAGAGTAAATGACCAAAACAAATTGGTGGGACAGCTCCTCAGGTGGATCAATTTGATCCAAGACCTTGGGCCTAGATCCCATGTGAACAGAGAAGGGTGGACATGCGTGCTGGTAGGCAATTCGAGAGGTCCCAGGCAGGTCGAGCATGAGTAAGCAGGCAAGGAGAAGGACTAGAGCGTGCTGCTTAGCACACTGGCATATCACAACATCTGTGAGCCCTACTCAAAGTAGATCGAGTCTTCGATTGAGATTAGGTCCAAGGAACAACGTGCAAGACAGGTTGGGCCCACAATCCGATGTTCATGCCAGCCTAGGCCTGCAGAGAAACATTCATGTGAGATTAGGCTCCCAAGGAGATCAGCCTCGTGATCATGGGAGACACTAATGTGAACCACAAGCCATGCAGGCAGAAGATGTCGAGAAGCTCATGAATAAACAACTTCGAGACTTGAAGATTGGAGGAGATTTTAGAGATGCCCTACACAAGAAGGCGGACCAAGTGAACTCTTCACTGTTCACCGCCGAGGTTGAGCAATCGCCTCCACCGAAGCGATTCTCAATGCCTTCTTTCACACACTTCAAAGGGAATTGTGATCCCGATAGCCATTTGAAGCACTTCAAAAGTGTCATGATTCTCTACAAGGCCAATGATGCATTGATATTTAAGGTATTTCCAATGACCTTACGAGGAGAAGCTTAGGATTGGTTCCATACCCTACCAACCGTGTAGATAGCTGCTTCAAGAAGCTGGCTTTCGTCTTCATAAAAGGGTACACTTCCTACCGAATGATCAAGAAACAAGCCGACCACTTGTTCAACTTGCACAAGAAGCCTGATGGGTCCCTCCGAGATTACATCAAAAGGTTTAAGGTAGAGAAAGCCAACATTGTGGGATGCGATGATCGAATTGCATTCTCTTCTTTCAAGAAGGGCTTACCAGTTGTGCACGACCTGGATCGCGAGCTAATTATCCCTCCCAGCCATACTCTGGCAGAGGTCTTCACGACTGTGGAATGCTACATGCTCTGGGATGACGATCGAATCACAGCAAAGAAGTTTGTTAAGCAAGCCGAACAACCACCCAATGAGGCAAGTCAGAAAAGTGATAAGCCCAGCAGTAGGAACTATGGAGGAAAGCACAAGGCACCATCCTAAGGTGGCATACTAGTAGATGAAGGCTATACAAAGTTCATAATCCCGATACATCAAATCTTGGCCCAAGTGAAAGACAAGCCCTGGCTAAGGAAGCCACCACATTTGAAGGGAGATCATGACAAGAGAAGTACCAACAAGTACTGTGCCTTCCATGGAACACATAGGCATGACAGAGCCAACTGTTGATATTGCAAGATGCACCTCGAAGAGCTCATAAGAGAAGGCCATATAGCAGATTAAGGATTATGATGCAACTAAGAAGCCCCTACAGAAGATCATAAGGATTAACACAATCCTGGCCGACTCCGAGGAATCTGAGTTGACCAGAAAGAAAGAGGAAGATTAAGCAAGTGACTTTGATCTCCCAAGTCCTAACCAGCTGCCCAACAATTGAAGATGATCGGCTTTCAGAAGAAAGACTTGGTTGCCCTTGATATGCCGCACAATGACGCCCTCTTCATAAGCATCCAAATCACATAAGCCATGATCGATCGAATCTATGTAAATGAGGGCAGCACAGCTAACATCTTACAGCTGTCGGTCATCCAACAGATGGGCATGGAGACAAAAATCAACAAGTCAGCCAGGTCACTGACCGACTTCAATGGCGCAACTTCGGTTATCATGGGCACAATAAACCTTGACGTCTACTCTTTACCAATGATAAACTCGCAAACCTTTATGATCACTGATGAAGTTTCCCCCTACAATGGCATCATGGGCAGGCCATAGATTAGCAAGATAAACACCATCACTTTTGCCACACACCAGAAAATTCACTACCCAATCCCTGGAAGTGGTATTGGGCAGATCAATAGTGATCAGGTGATGGCGAGAAGATGCTCAGCTCAACGGCAGAAGAAAAATAGACAGACCCAGTTCGTCCCTATAAATCAAGCAAATCTGAAGGGAGTAGAACAAGCATGGGAGGAAGCAAATCCCGTTCCTGATAGTTGAGCATACTAGAAGGGAAAAGGAATAACCATTCCCCAATAGCAATTAAAGAATCAAGTCCAAGATGAGGGAATATGTCCGGAGGTCTCTCTTGAAGAAGGATGGAAGCCCAAGAAGGATGTCGAGCTAGTACCCCTTAATGAAGGAAATATGCATCTAATGCTTAGGAAATGAACTTTAGTTACAACCTATACAACAAAAACATTCTAAATGGCGGATTCATTTTGTTTATACTAGTTGAGCTAAACCTTTTTCATTTTAAACCAAGTATCTTAGCCTAGTCTCTTTGAACACAAATAGAAAAGGGAAAAAAGAATAAATCTTTACCCCTGATGACATTTTCTTGATTTATCAAGAATGAATACCTTTGTTGGAAAGACCTTTTCTTTCTCTTGATTTTGACTACCTTACCACACCAAATGCTCCTAGAGATGAAGAGAAGGTAATCAAGAAGTATGTGTTGTGTAGATACAGCTGCACCAAAATGGATTCAGTTGCATCCTCAACTTGTGATACTCGCAAGTGCACGAGCCGTTCGGTAGTATAGCATATGTAAGTGCGAGGTCGATTCCACAAGGATTGGTAATTGAATGATCCAATTCAATTTTTCTACACAAAACAAAAATGAAAACAAAAGAAACAAAACAAGAAGAAAGAATGTACATTACAATAAAAATAAATTACAACTTAGAGAACATTGAAGAGAGCATTTGAGGAAGGGAGAAGAAAGTGTTTGGAAAGTGTTTGGAGAAGAGAAAGGTGTTCGTGAACTTGGAGAATGTTTGTGAACTTGGAGAATTTGAGAACTTAAGGAAGGGAGAGAAAGGTATTTGTGAAGTGTTTGAGAACTTTAGAGAATTTTGGAAGAGAATTTTGGAAAGGTAAGGAAGAGAATGTTTGAGGACTTTGAGAATTTGGAAGAGAGTGTTTGAGAACATGGGAAATTTGGAGAAGAAAGTAGAGTGGTGTTTTGAGAGCTTTGTGGATTTTGGAAGAGAAGGGAAATGTGTTTGAGAACTTTTAGAAGAAGAGAAGGGAGAAGTGTTTGGGAAATGTTTGAGAGCATGGAGAACTTTGATGAGAGTAGAGAAAGTATTTGGAGAATTTATAGAAGAAGAGAAAGGAAAAATGCTTGAGATTTATAGTACTAGGATCTTGTTACAACAATTGAGAACTACAAAGGGAAACTAAGAGAATTTGAGGGAGAGAAGGGAAGGGAGCTCTAGAGAAGTGCTTGAGAGCTCCCCCCCTTGGGGTGTGTTTACAAGCTTAGAGAACTTCCCTATTTATAGGCCTAGGGGAAGTGAAAATCTGAATTATACAATAGAGTTCACTAACCACACTCACTTCACCAACTTACAACACTTAATTCACCTAACACACTATTACATTTGAAAACA
This sequence comes from Prunus yedoensis, assembly GCA_005406145.1. Classification (NCBI taxonomy): domain Eukaryota; kingdom Viridiplantae; phylum Streptophyta; class Magnoliopsida; order Rosales; family Rosaceae; genus Prunus; species Prunus yedoensis. The sequence continues at coordinate 649,442 of BJCG01000068.1, forward strand.
ATTTCTCTTGTCTTTAGGCTTAGTGTTGCAGCTCCCACTTCATCATCTTTTGGCTGCTGCAAAATTCCACTCAAAAATAGGGATTGAATATGCTTCACCAAACTTTCCCACAATCAACAACACTTCATCATGCATATGTCATGCATGACAATGCATGGCAGCCACCTTGTGGGCTCGTTTTGGGCTTGTGGATTCAATCTGAAAAATCTGGAAAAATATGGATCTTGAAGCTCTTTGTCTTATCTTTCCAAGCATATGCAGCCCAACTCAAGGAAAAATCGGGAAGGCCTTCAAATGTGATTTTTGGCCCAGTAACGCAGATGCTGCCGAATTTGACCTTAAGTTGCCAAAACATGTATAACTTTCTCTAGAAGACTCGGAATGATGAACCGTAAAATTCTACAGAAAATAGACTTCCGTATCTTTCCAATGATATATGGCTCATCATCTGATTCTTCTTGAGTAAGTACAGTCCAATCCGTGAAGTTGACTGATCTGCAGACACCATTTTGAGCTAACTTGTCTCCAAAATGCAATTAGTGAGTCTCAAGCTTATAACACTGAAACAAACACAAAACTTATTAAAAGCACAAGTTTAACTCAAAAACATAACCAAATCATAAGTTAGAATGGTACAAAATGATATGTAAATATGCACCGATCAGTATGGATGCTAGTTTACTTCTTGATTGTACCAATTTTTGGTTTATGGAAGATGAAATACAAAGATGATCACTCATCAACCAAAGTAGGAAAACCAAAAACCCTAGCTAGGTTTTCTCCAACACTTAGCTTATATAGGACAACACAAAAAGGCAAGGGAAGGGCATCCCCTCAGGTGCCGAATTTTGGGTGGGTATTTAGGGCTCCATTTGCTCCGTGGGTCATGTCATCTTATGCCACTTTATCCCTTAGGCCTAATAGCCTTTTGGGCTATTTTGTCCCTTTCCTTTTAAATCATATTTAAAAGCCAAATCCAATATTCCTATATGCCAATATTAATTCCACAATCAATCTTTTAATTATAATTTAACTATTAAATTATAACTATAGTCTTACGCAATTGACTCGGTCGAACTATTTGACTTTGGTCAATTGCTTTGGTCAACATGTTGACTTTTGACTATTGACTTTGACATATGATTATCAACCATTGACTTATGTCTCCTCATTTCATTTCTCCTTATTTGTACCTCTAATCACATTCTTTGGGTGTGTAGATCCATAGGTTTTCTATAGCAAGATAATGGGTTGACTCAATTCCTCAGAGATGATATATGAATTTAATTCCACAATTTAATTTTCTATTAATGAAGGTTAATCGAAACCTTTTAGGACATCCACAAATCATGGTTGTCGCCTAGCAGCAAGTCATGGTTATCCGAGCTAAATGAGACGTTGTGAAAGAACCTATTCAAATTGGAATGACCGTGCAATTGAATCCTTCTCTTATGTCAATACTCCTTATTCACATTATTAGATTATGGAATCCGATTGTCAATATCTTAATGTGAATCATTCCTTTTATATGATTATCCTGGTAAGACTTGAAGACTTCTTCTTTCAAGTCCTATCCACTACTCTGCGTAGAGATTTGACCAATCATATCCTGGAGAATTCTCTCTTCCTTACTGAGAGTAGAGATTCCTTGTTGTACATTCATTTGCTTTCATGACTCTATTGAGAATCCTGATGAGCACCTTTAAGTTATGCCTAATTCAGCATAACCGTATAGTGCCCTCAAAGATTAACAACATAGCCACAAAACATCTATGATGCATTAGGTCTAAGGATTAGTTTGCACCACTGCAATTTATGAGTTTCAGCTTGACATGTGAGTAAAGACTTCGATGATGTAACTCATGTGTTGGATCGCATTCAGTGTACTTGTTCTTCTACAAGCACCTACATACGCATCGATGTGTCTCCACACTTAATGACTTGAGACCTTGCCATTCCCTACATATAGAGACGATATTGTGTGTACTGGTCTGTGCAGAATATTGACGCCCAATCAATATTCCTATGACCAGGAACATACTCAAGATTTAGAGATGATGAGAAGTCTCCATTTATGCAATATCATTACATAGCTCTCATATCCACTCTTGTATTCCTTGGACTACGGTTGTTCTACATATTGAAAGATAATATAGGATGATTTAATGTATAAAACAACCTTTCTTGTCCATTAATAACATAATATGTGTTTTATCAAATATGTCCTTAACTTTAATTATTACATAATTAGTTGGCTTAGGCATATTTCTAACACTTAATCCTAATAAGCCAAAAAGAAAATTGCGGATCGGCTCTCGCCTAATCATTCCCCTTCATATCACTGTTTCATCCATAAATATTGAGGTGGGCTGCATTAATCAGAATTGTGAGCAGATAAAGTTCAACCTCTAGCTCCTTAAGGAAGAATGAGAAAAGACCATTGTTCGAGTTGCATCTTATCAACAGTAGTTGATGTCCTACTACAACAAAAGAGCCAAAGTTAGACAATTCCAACCTAGGGACCTTGTGCTAAGAAAAACCTTCATTTCAGCACAAAGGCAAGGATCAAAGAAGATGAAGCCCAGTTGGGAAGGTCCTTACATGATCAACCGATTTGGGGGTAGAGGAAGCTATATGCTAGACACCATGAAAGGTAAGGAAGTTTCGAGATAGTGGAATGCCCATCACCTTTGAAGGTATTACCTGTGAGCTTCCGCTCACCTGCTTGAACCCTAGTAGGTGATTGAGCCCTTTCCACCAAAGTTGAAGAAGAGCTACTTCTAACGTTTTAGTTGTTCATCTATTTATTTCCATTCAATAAAGCAATGTAATCACACAAACATCAATACAAGTTCGAGTTTTCATTCAACAAAGTGTTTAAGAAAAGATTCAAAGCGTCATAAGGGAGACGCAGGACAATTGTCATAACGTCTTAAGGGAGATGTAGGCAATTGCCAAAACGTCATAAGGGAGACGTAGGCTACCTGCCAAAATGTCGTAAGGGAGACGTAGGCAATTGCCAAAATATCCTAAGGGAGACATAGGCCACTTGCCAAAACATCCTAAGGGAGACGTAGGCTACTTTCCAAAAGGTCCTAAGAGAGACGTAGGCAACCGCCAAAACGTCCTAAGGGAGACGTAGACCATCTGCCAAAATGTCCTAAGGGAGACGTAGGCCACAGCCAAAATGTCCTAAAGGAGACTTAGGCAGACCGCCAAAGCATCCTAAAGGAGACGTAGGTCACATCCGAAGCATCTTAAAGGAGATGCATAACCTAGGCGCTAGCAGGTCACTTAAGCATTTCAGAAGACTCAACAAAAATTTTGGTTTAAATCACTAAAATTTTCATAGCAAAGTGGTCAACTGGCCAAAGTTCAACAAAAGAAATATGGTCAACTAAGACCAATTATTGCAAAAAAGAAAAGCAGATTACAAAACATGGAAAGATAAAAGGGTCTTCATCTACTGCAACATTCCGACAGGTGACCTTTGGTCAGCAACCTCTTCAGCTTCCACCTAATCAACTACAACATCCGCTACTCCAACCAGCTCAACTACATTCTCATCAGATGCAGTCGTCTACTCAGCAACTCCAACTGCCTACTCTGCAAGCTCTGCTGCCACTTCATCAGTTGCGCCCTCCTTGGCATCATCCTTCTAAGCTGCAAGCTCACCAGCCGCAATCTTATCAGCTACATGCATTTCGACTGCCTCTATGTCCACAACATTGATTTGCTCACCTTGAGCAAGTAGCATATCAGGGCAAAATAGCTCAACATCTTCATCTTCAATGGAATGACAAGGAGCAGCCCCACTCTTACAATCCAAGTAGCCTAACTTGTATGCATTAATGACGGCCTCATTCTTGGATTATTAAACACCTTTGTGGTAGGTGTCAAACTTAGCCATAAGCATTTCGTAACTTTGGGTTATGTCAGCATTCTTGCGATCAAGATGGAAGTAGGCCTCCTTGCGACCATGCAGAGCAGAAGAAGAAGAGTTAAGTTCACTACTCTTTTAGGAAGGGAACTCTTCAGCACAAACATGCTCTCTTTTATTTTAGACATCCTCATTTCATGGCGGGTCTGCTCGGTCGAGAGCTTGCCGGTCATATCAACATTCTTCTTCTCCAGCTCATTGAGCTGAGCAGAAGAGAGGGCAACAGCAGATGAGTTCCAGATGGCCTCAACAACATAAACTACTCCAATTTGAAGCAAAGTGACAGTTGCATCCTTTTGCTTCTCCAAGGAAAGACTGGAGAACATGCCAAGATTGCTAGCCTGATGTATATGATCAACCAGCTTCGCACAAGTAGATGGGCTTGACAGAAAGTTCATTTTGAGTAGATCAGACACACATGCATCCCCTGCAGAGCTAGACTTCTCAGCCTTTGGACCAGCTATTGGCATTTCCGAAGAACCCTTCGCCCGAGCAGACAACTCTTTAACCTTCTTAGCCATAGCCATCCTTGCCTCCAAAAGAGTCAACATTGTTGAATTAACTCCGTGCTTGACTGCTCGTGGCTCGGCGGATGGATCGCGATTCTTAGATAGAGAGGCGGTCCTCCCAATTCGATCATCATCCATTGACTAGTGTAGACGACTCGAATTTCGATGACGAATGTCAACAACCCCTTGTTTCTCGACAGGCAATCTGGTTTGGGAACAAACTTATTTGCAGGGTGAATTGTAGGTTTTGAGCTTGTTAGTTGGAGACTGGACCAGAATGTCCCGAATTTTCCACATGCCGCCAATCTTCTTACTATCCTCGCCGATGAGGTGCTTGACCCTAGCAGACGATGAAGGAGTAGCTCCCACTTGAGTCTTCTCAGCAGACGAGACCTCTTTCGAAGAAGACTTGATCACATCAGAAGGAAGTCTTGGTTTCTTTCTCAGTGAAGACACATCCCTTACTTGCAAGGTGAGGACTTGGCATTAGCCTTCCTCTCTTTGGGGAGTTCGGTATACGACTCCTTCATTTTGGTAGGCTGATCATCCGAGTCTGGGCCATACTACTTCTATCTCTCAACATTCTTGGCAGGGGGCAAACCATAAACCTTCTTCTGATACTTGCTCAACAGCTAGGGCCATTCGTGAAACCTTACAGGGATGTTCAGGGCCTAACGGACCTTAGCCATGTCCAGCTTGAGATCCAGTTTCTTACTTATCTCATTATCTACAAGCAGAAGACAGAGGTCAGTTAGTCACACATCAAATAATTCAAATAAAATTGAAGTAAATCAATATAGTATGACATACCATTGCAGTAGGTGAGGGGAACGTGATCTCCTTGGCTGAGACTGTCAAATAGCTAGGCATTGCATACACAAACCAAGGCATACTTCTTGTAGCACCTCACCTCGAAGAAGTAAAAGAACTTCCCCATCGTTAGATCCAACTTGAAGAAGCGATTTTGATTATCAAAACAAATGATTGCCCAGTAGACATTTGGAGTACATTGGCTTGGGGCACACTCCATGGCACAAAACACCTTCCTAAAGAACTTCGACAATGGAAAAGTGAAGCCCAAGGAGAAGTAGAAGGGATGGAATATGATAATCCTGGCATCTAGATTGTTTAGATCCAAGCAAGGCACATTATCAGTTAATGGCACTGCCAGCCTAACATACAAATCATTAGGTGTGGTAGAAACACAAGTGGTGCGCCACTTCTGGAAGTGGGCCTCGATCGTGACACGATGCAGTTTAGCCACAAATATTTTCTTATACACATTGGAACCACCCCACAGGTACAAAAGCCCTTTTGAACTTGGTGATCGGCTACCCTCATCGGAAGACATGATCGTTGAATAGTTGTAAAATAGGAAGAAAATTGCATGTCAAATAGCATGTCAAATGTTAAGAGTCCACGGGTAGAACTTGCCTCTAAACATCAGCTTGTAAGGGAAGGGTGTCCAAGAGCTCTTAAACCACTCTATGATATGCTATTTTTCCAATGTGAGATCTTAAGTCCTAACAAATAGCCACTGGAAAAATTCCAAAACCTTTGAACTTCCATAGCTCGAATCGCTGTTGTGGGTGGTTGAGAAGGTTAGGTTATAGGCCATACCTGGTCACCGCTTGCCGCCTGGCATTTCTCGAATGGTCCCATCAAGGTGGTGACCAAATGGTGGCATTGAGCCACCTGGAAGTTGACGAGACGTTCTACGCCATCTTTGAGAGAGAGAGAGAGAGAGGAGAAAGAAAAGATCCCCCCCCCCCCCCCCCCCAAAGCTAAAACGCGTGTTACGCTTTATTGTTTAAATTTTTTATAATTACAAAATTGCCCTTCAACTTCCATCACACTAGCTCTTCTATGGTTGCTGAACCATTTGTTCTCACTCTCCCATCATGACGGACCAATTGACATAAACAATGGAAAGTTCTCCTATCCATCCTAATTTGGTTCACACATTGTATGTCATCAATTCCTATAATGCTATCTAAATTTGACTGAGTTGCAATTCTGAAAAACCTTTGACTCCTAATGACATTCCTTTCTTGGTGGTGTTGTTCAAAATTGTAATTTTTCATGAACCACATCATGCACCAAGCCATAATATGCAAGAACCACAATCTAATAATAAAGTATGCCACGATCTTTCTTTCATCCATATCTAGGCATAATATAAATAAATAAAAATAGTAAAAGTAATATAAATAATCATGCATTAATTGGATATTTAGCAATATAAATAATCATACATTACACAAGACTACATGTAAAATGAGAATAATACAACAATATGTAGAAGTCTGCACATGACTAATGACTCCAGATACTATCCTACTTGCATAAACCTGATTTGAACCAATTTCCTAATGAGTGCATAATTCTATATTATTTCCTCTCTCCTTACCCGAGCCAAAAAAAAAAAAAAAAAAACTCCCCTTCGTGTTTCTCTCCTCCCAACTCTCTTTCTTCATCTTCTTTCTCCAAAATTGAAATACAAAGAACCTCAAATGCAGACAAATGAATATACGTTGGCTTTTTATTGACTTTCCAATTACTAACAAAATTCAGATGCAAAACTCGTTGAACTAAAGTTGTAATTTTTTTTAAATTTATAATTTACTTCTGCAAAAGCATCTCCCTTCTTTGCACAGCCTCATCAGTCCCAGATACTTCATTATCTTCAATTTATGTTTAAATCACCTCATGCACATCAATAGACAAAGTTTTATAAATCGTTGCACTTGAGAAGCAATTTTAAATGTATAGATTTAAAAAAAAAACTGACCAAAAAAAAAAACCCCAGAGACTCAAAAAAAGAATGTAGACAAATAAATAATTCCATGATGTAATTACATTCCTACACAATCACTTTATTTGCTAAAGATACATACAAACAATTAAACATTCGATTAAAAAAATCCAAAAGGAAAAACTCATAACCTAATTTCCACAAAAATTTAATAAAAGAGGAAATATATAAAGAAAGAGAAGATGAAGACAGAAAAAGAGAGAAGAAGCATATTGTAGAGAGTATGAGTGATAGAGAGAGATGGATACCTGGAGAAGATAGCAGAGAAGAACCCTAGGGAGAAGAAGATGAAAATAACGTTTGATTTTCATGTGAACGTGTGTGTTCTTTTTCCCTAGTCATATAATTAAGCGTATATTATCTAAACCGGGGTGTGTGGGCTGTATTAGTTAGTCAAGGAGAGTATTAAAAGCCCAACCCTTTTAAAATAGTCAGGTAATTAAATAATACAAGTTGACACCAAACAATTGACATGGATTATTTACTCCTATCCAGGGTCTAATATGGTGTACCGAACATACCCTTAAACTCTTACTTTTTGGTAAGTAATCATCATCATTCATCAATCTCTCTTTGGTTCTTTTTTTCAATCCTTTCACAATTTTTTCTTTTCTTTCAATTTCAGGAATTTCAACACAAAAAAGCGAAAACCTTTTTCTAAATTCATAAAGACCACTCAAAATCAATAATCATATTCAAATCTCAATTCAAATCCATGCATCTAAGTTTCAATCTATATATTACATGACTTATTTTATTAAATTGTTATCGTGTTGATTGGTTATATAAGAACAAATACTTTAAAAAAATATTTATCTATTTATTGTTGGGTTTTGCTTTCAAGCTACATGGTTTTGGAATTTTTCTTTGTAATCTAAACATGCCACCTACTAGGAAATATGTTTATGGATATACAAAACGACTTAAATTCATTGTTAAAGAATCACATGCTACAATTGATGAAATTTTTTCCAATGAACAACAAGATGATGTTGAGGAATTGAAATGTATTGAAAACAATATGGACAAATGTGTGGGTGATGTTAAGCATAATGAGAAAGATGACAATGAAAATGTTGATGATATGGACATTGAAAATGATGACAATGAGAATGTCACTCATTTATTCAATGAAGAACCAAGCTAGTCCATTCCATTAGAGAAATTGGGATAATCTTGATCCCAAATTTTGTGACCTCTTAGTGAAAAAAGGTCCTGTAAGAGATCTATTAATAGGATAATGTCCTAATGATCATTTACATAGATGTTTCTCCTCAACATTTTATACTCGTCATTGCCAAATAGAGAGCACCATGATAGAGATTGGCTAGTGTATTCAAAAGATCTTGACAAAGGATGTTGTTTCTGTTGTAAGTTATTCGAAAATGGGCCATAAAGAAAAGGTCAATTAGCAAAATGAGGGATATAAAGATTGGATCCATCTTAGTGGCAAACTTAAAGAGCATGAGACAAGTATTGAACATATTAATTATTTGAGCACTTGGATTGATTTTCGTATTAGATTGGAGAAAAATAAAACAATTGATGGAGTTGTTCAAAACTGAATCAAGAAAGAGAAAGAGAATTGCAAGAACTTATTAAAAAGATTAATTTCATGATATAGTTTGGCTTTTGGCGGAATGAATGAGAAGATCCATGGTATTAGCAATGGAAATTTTATGGGCCATATTGAAATAATTGTAGAGTGGGGTTCACTAATGAAGGAGCATGTTCGACGTATGGATGACAAGGAGACTCATTATCATTATTTTAGTCATAAGGTCCAAAATGAATTGATACTTTTGTTAGCTTATGAACTCAAATGTGCAATCATTAGAAAAATTGAAGAAGCTAAATATTTTTATGTGATTCTTGATTGCACTTTGATGCTAGCAACCAAGAACAAATGAGTTTGATAGTAAGATGTGTCGATGTGTCTACTAATTCAATAAAAGTTGAAGAGTTCTTTTTATTGGAATTTTGGAATGTAAATGATACAACACGACAGAGACTTTTTGAAGAGTTGCAAATACTAAACATTATCACATTAATGAGTAATGTGGCCACACATAGGAGCTGATCCCAAGAGCAGACTGGAGACTAATTGGCCTTGGGAGTTCACAAAGGAAAGCAAAAGGTAGGCCTTGCATTGGAAGACCAATTTGAATAGTGACCTAGCATTTATTGGACAATTGGGCATTTAATGAGGCAGTTGGGAGAGGTATGCTTTAGAAGCCAAAGGGGAGAACGGAAATTGAGAGTTAAACTGTATAAATAGAGGGATGCAGTTGAGGCTTCAGATCCTCATTCCATCATATTTCAAAATTAGGGAGAAGAGGAGAGAAGAGAGGAAAACCTAGGGAAAACATAAAAACACTCTACACATCAACTATTCCTGTATGGCTGCAAGCACACTTGGTAGAACCTGCGAGGAGCTCTTCTACACCAAAATATATTTTTCTAGGGGTTCTTCTTACCAATCTCTTCATGTCTTTTATGATTAAAGCTATGATGTTTTCATTCATGGAATGTAACTAAATAGCATAGCTACGGTTTCAATGTAATCTTCTTATCTGTGATTATTTCTAGTTTCTAGTTTCATTCACTTGTTCTTATTGAATATTTATGCTTGTTTAAATACCTAGCCAGTGTTGATACTTGCATATTGGTTATCTTATTCAAGTTTGCATAAACACTATATAATTCTTGGACTGTTTAGTGAATGAATGGGTAGATGTTGAAGACGAGCACCATGTTTAAATGTTTACTTGGTTCCTTAGTATTCTTCTTATGCTTAATGTGTTCAGATTGAGGGTTTAGAATAAAAACCATAGCTAGATTGTGTTTTCTGAATACTTGATTAAAATCAAACACCATATGGATAATCATATTTGAGAAAAAACGAATCCCAGAAATTGAATTGATTTATTAGGATGCTTGTTAACTTGTACCATGAAACTAGATTGGTATGGTGAAGTTGAATCCCTAGTTCTTGTTACCATTGTCTTTAAACTCTGTAAAACTCTTAAACAACATTTTGGTGGTGGAGCTATTTGATATATGGGGTATTGACTTCATGGGACCTTTTCCTTCCTCTTTCGATTATACTTATATTCTTGTTGTTGTAGATTATGTGTCAAAATGGGTGGAGGCGTTGGCTGCAAGAACTAATGATCACAAAGTTGTCCTCAACTTCCTGAGGGATATGATTTTCACTATGTTTGGAACTCCTAGAGTTATCATTAGTAATGTTGACAACCACTTATGTAACAAACCATTTGAGGCCTTAATGAAGAAGTACAACATTACACAGGGAATCCATATCACCCTCAAACTTCTGGACAAGGTGAGATCAGCAACAGAGAAATCAAGAACATTTTGGACAAAATAGTCAATCCTACTAAAAAGATTGGGTAGTGCGACTCAATGATGCACTTCGGGTTTATAGGAAAGCCTATAAGACCCCTATTGGAAGACTTGTGTTTGGAAAAACTTGAACATTGTGCATATTGGGCAATCAAAAAATTAAATTTTGATATAAAAGAAGCTGCCACTGTCAAAAAATTGCAGCTCAATGAGTTGGAGGAGGTAAGAGACGAAGCTTAATAGAATGCAAAAATCTACAAAAAGAGGACCAAGCTTTATCATTGTGGGAGCAAATTTCCCCACAAAAATATTCGATTGGAAAGATTCCCCTTTCTTCTTCGCTGCCTCTTTCTCCCTACAAAATAGAACAAATAAGAGGACCACACCCGGGGGGTGTTGGTCAAGGGCCCTCCAATGCCTAAATTAGTTTAATTGAATCGTATAGAAAACAATAGCTAAAAGGGTACGGAGATATGTTTATGGAGTAGACTGGGCGGGCGGAGCCTTATGCAAAAGAGAGAGAGAGAGAGAGAGAGAGAGATGAGGTGGCTAGGGTTTGTGAGGGGAAGATCTCTACAGAGTTTTAGTAGTAATTCTGACGTACCTCAATTCTTGTGCATAGCCAAGTATTTATAGGGGGCCTTGACAAGGTTGTTGAGGTTGGTGAGGTTGGTGTATTTAGGGATTTAAATCAAATCCCTAATTGTGGTAGGTATCCAATCAATTCCCCATCTGATTAGGTAACATTCAATTTAATTCGGTAATCCCCAATTAAATTGAGTAACTCCCAATTAGGTTAAATAATTCCCAATTGGGTCAAATAATCCCCAAATGGAAGGAATTATTTGACCTAGGGTTTTGATTTAATTTGGTTCCCACAAATGCCCCACAGCTTCTGCATGGCGCGTGGTGGCATGTAGGAGATGTAAATCATCTGTTGGGTTATCCAGCTGCAATTGGGCTTCCTTCGTGGACCTGGGCTCTCGAGTGGAAGAGGTTTTTGACTTGCCAATTTTTTGAACACCCAATTTGGGAAGGGTTTGAGAATCCTTGTAGGTCAAGGAATTTTTGCTCCTTATAAATATGGAGGTCTTCCAAGCTACCCTTCACATCACCGGTTTTCATCCTCCAATTTCATCAGTGAGCTTTGGAGAATTATTCTGTTGGTCAAGGAAGAGAGAGTGCATTTTGGAGGACTGCCCCAGCCTACTTGAGATTTTGATCCAAGCCGCACGTCCAAGGTAATTTAACTTGGAATATTTTTTTTGTTCTGACCTTTGGCAACAATGTGTGTGTCTGTTAGCTTGTAATTGAAGCTGCGAGGTGGGCGTTTATGGCATGGAGCATAGTTGGAGGCTTGGAAGGCTGGCAGGCTTAAGCCTGTCCGCGCTGGGTTTGAAGTGGAGGCAGGAGGCGCTGGGCCAGGAGCTGGAGCAAGAGGTCCTGGGCCTACGTGCGATGTGGGTTTGTGCTAGGCAAGCTGGCCACGTGCGATAGGCCTTCGCATGGGCAGCAGGCCACAAGCTGGAGCTGGTGCGCGACACGGGCCAAGCTGGTGAGGCGTGAGCTTGGGCCGCGATAAGGCCTGGACCAGGGTGCTGGGCGTGAGGAGTTGAAGCTGGCATGCGTGGGCCTGCGCACTGAAGTTGGGCGTGGAGGAGAGAGCTGGACTGGGTTGCTCTATTTTCCACCCTTTTTTTGTTTTGCTGTAGCCCCTTTTTCTTTTTTTTTTTCTTTTTTTTGCTGTTGCTGTATTTTTTGTTCCAACTGGCAATTTTTTTTTTTTTTGCATTCTAACTTGTAAAATTTTCTTTTCTTCTTGCAGGACCATGTCTTCTGAAGACGGTAGCAAGTCTTCGAGCTCTCAAGTGCCTTTCTATTTGTGGGGAGGTTCCAAAGTGTACAAGAAGAGGTTTGTGGCCAATCTGCACTGCATTACGAATGAAACTCGGTTCCAGAGGTGGCGGACTGCTTATGCTTCTACAATTCCTGATGATGTGCATATCAAGCTGGCGAAGCCTTTGACCGATGTCGTGCCCTGTGTGTATGCAAATGATCCAAATGCCAGAATCATCACCTTTCGTCCTTTTTACTTCTCCTTGGGCTTCACATTCCCATTGTCCAAGCTTTTCAAGGAGGTGTTCAGCGCCATAGGGTGTACTCTGAGTCAGTGTACTCCGAATGTCAACCAGGCGATCTTATGTTTTGAAAACCTAAGTCGTTTCTTCATGCTGGACCTGACGGTGCGAGAGTTCTTCTATTTTTTTCGAAGTGAGGCACTTCTAGGAGTATGCCCAAGTTCACATCTACAAGGCTAAGCTGTTTGATAGTCTTAGTCAAGGAGATCATGCATGGCACGACGATGTGTTGGAAGTCAGCGGACGGTGGGAGGGTGATGTTGGTGATGGCCCACTTGTCCCCATCACCTATTGCAATGGTATGTCTTCTTGCTATTTTTGATCTGCTGCCTTTTATTTGAATTTCTTTAAGTGTAGCTGACTAACTTCTATCTTCTTCTTGTAGCGAGTGACATTAGCAAGCAATTGAAGCTTGGACCTGACATAGCTAAGGTCCGTCGTGCCTTGAACATCCCCCGAAAGTTTCGCGAGTGACGTTGGCTGTTGAGCGAGTATCGGGAGGAAGACGGTGGACTACCCCTGCCGAGGATGTCGAGAGATGGAAGCAGGATGGTCCGGACCCTGATGATCTACTTGCTGGACAAGAGGCCAAAGTCCCATTCTGCTGAGAAGACTGAAGTGGGGTTTGTTCCATCGTTATCTGCTAGGGTCAAACATCTTGTTGGTGCAGATAGCAAGAAGGTTGGTGGTATGCTCGGTGTTCGGGGTGTTCTACTGACAAGCTTGAAAACCATGATCTGCCTCGTGAGACAACCCGTGCCTGATCTAGTTCTGCCGAGCGTTAAAGAGATGCCGATATTCCTCCTCGAAGTTCGAGTCGTCTGCATCAGTCAAAGGATGAAGATTGAAGAGGGAGGTCTACTCATGATCCAGCTGTTAAGTCAAGGGCAATCAAGTATGGAGTTGATTCAACATCATTGATTCCTTTGGAGGTGAGGTTGGCGGAGGCTAAGAAGATGAGAGAGTCATCTGCCCGGGCGAAGGGTGCTTCTTCAGCGTCAACAGTTGATCCCAAGGTGAACAAGTCCAGCCCTACAGGGGATGTAGGTGTGTCTAATCTGCTCAAGGTGAACTTTCTGGTGGAAAAATTGGCTCACCTAAGGATACAAGCTTCAGGAAATGCGACCGGTTGTTTTGAAGCGGATTGTAATTTGGAAAATCTGGAGGATGCGACTGGTCGCCAGAAACTTACGCCTAGTCGCAAGCGAATCTGTCCAAAAGCGACTGGTCGCTCTTGGCGTGTTGTTTCAGTTTTCTACACGTTTTCAACTCCTCCTTTGTGTGCTATCGCTTTCCACCGAATTACAAGGACTTTATGGGTCACTTCTGAGCTAAATGAAGGTTGGCAATTAGCTAGAAAGTTGGGAGAGCACTTATGGCTAATTGTTGACTTGTTTCAAAGAGTTCCCACTCTTTGGTTATAGAGAAAGGTGGTTGTAAGAGCAGCCATTGCTTACTTGCTTTTGGCCTGCCTAACTTATGGTCTAAGTTGGGTGACTAAAGTGAGAACGTGCAGAACAAGATAGAGCCTTCTCTTGAGTCTAAAGGCTTGTGTATAAAAGGGAAGATGAAGCAAGATAGCATAGTAGTGGTGCAAGAGTAGGAGAGAGAGGCAAAGTAGTTGGAAACTAGTGAGTCCAGAAAATACCAAGGGAAAGAGAGAGTTCTCTAGTGTATCAAGGTGTTGAGCAAAGGGTGAGAGAGAAACAGATTGTGAGGGTAGTGTTCTAAGGGGGTTTCCTTTTGTAAACCAAAGTTGTAACTGTAGGGGACTTTTTCTTCTGGCAGCTATAAGTGGGCTGGACCGCTGTAAAGAACAAACTGATGGAATTGTCCTCTTGTGTCTGAGTTCAAAGATTAAGCCCCAAGAATGTCTCGAAAGGGTTGTGAAGCCTTAGGAAACTCCTTGATTACCTTCACCAACAAAATTAACAACAATTTACAGATAAATTTTCTAGCTTGGCATGAGAAGCTTGTGGCATGGGAGCAAAATTGTCATGAGTTTAGCACTGAAGAGAAGACTAAGTATTCCTGGGGGAAAAGGGATATTAAGGTAGGAGATGAAGAGTTTGCAGAGAGGTTTGGCTGAGAATGAGGAAAAAAGAGAGGAATGGGTGGCTTGAATATTATTTCCGGCAGCTTGACAGTGAATCTGTCAAATGCTAGAGCAGCCTGCCATAAGGGGAAAAATGAGGGGAAGGAGGAGTAGAGCACGAATTTTGCTAAGTTCTTGCTGGTAGGAGAGGAAGCTTGCTCCTGAATTTGTGGTTATGGCTAGTGGTGAAGTATGGGGTGTTTTGGGTAATTTTTCAGCAACTTGACAGAGGCTCTGTCAAGTGTTAGAACAACATGGCAAGAAGGAAAACTGAGGGAAGAGATGAACTAAGCACGAAAATTGTTGGGTTTTGGAAGTAAGAGAGAAAGCTTGCTCTCTGGTTAGGGATGATTTTCGTTGGGTGGAAGAGGCCCTATTTATAGCCGATGGAAGCCATCTGTTTCCAAGAAATCCTAATGACTTCCATCCGATTTTGCCAAGTATTTTCCTTCCTTTCTCTCCTCATCCTTTCAATCATCTTTTTTTTGGTGAAATCTACTCTGCCCCTTTGCATAAAATCAGGGATTTTGGGAGCTCAAGGCCCCTTTCCAGTGGCTACCTCTATGAAGCATTCATATTTCCAGATATCATTCTTCCTCTCTTTCCCTCCTTCTTTCAAGGTCAGATCTGAAGAGGGAGAGAAATGGGTATGTATGCTGGTTCAAAAGATGGCATCCTTCACTGTGCGCCCATATCCCTTGGTTCCTTGAATATTTTTGCTTGGAACTTGTTCCTTCCCACGTGCTGGAGCCTCCCAGGAGCTTTGCACACATGGCCTTTCAATCTTCACCTGTGGCTTTGTTTTCTATCCAGCTATTGGGGTTTTGCTGACTTTTTATCCTAATTGTATGGGCCTTTTAAGACAAATGTTGATCTATCAAATAAATGGGCTAACTTTATCAAGTGTTGGGCTATTTTAGTGGGGCTATTTTGGAGTGATGGGCTATTCTTTTCTCTCTTGTGCTCAACCACATGTTTGGGCCTATGAAATGGGCTTGAGACCCAAGGCTCCCAAGCAACCTGGGACTTCCATTTCTTGGCCCATCAGTGGGCCTCATGACAATTTATTACCATCCATACCACAACCCACTCAAACAAGCCCTGGATATTTGAGTGGCTTGGGGCCCACTTAAGCTTGTGGCGTGACTGAGTGTGGAATAATAATTCCTTGCTTGGCATGGCATGTCGCTTGGCGTGCTTCAATTTTATCATCCTTGAAGAGGGACGCAATGCTTAGTTTAGCATGGGCTTTGTATTTTATAATATTATTTCAGTCTTTGGCATGACAAATTATTTATTTAGCATGGCATGTGGACTATGACTTGTATATGACGAGCCTTCGTATACTCTGATATGTGACTTTTCTTAATACAGTATCATATTGGGCCTAGCCATGGATTTTTCGGGCCTCAACAGTAACATATCTTCATTAGTGAAATTTCTCAAAGGGATCACCAAAGAGGATGTAGGCAAATTGCTGAACCTCTATAAACACTTGTGTCATTTGTGCTTGGTTAATTTTCTCTGTGTGTGTGTGTAAGACTCATCCACCTTTGAGTTTGTCCAAAGTCCATCAACAACAAGGTCTAAAGGGGGAGTGAGTTAGTTTTAACTCTCAACACTTTCTATCAAGCCCGTCTACTTGTGCTGAGCTGGTTAACCACGTTTACCAGGGCGGCAATCTTAGCACCTTCTCGAGTCTTTCCTTGGAAAAACAAAAAGAAGCGACACTTCATCTACTTCAAAAAGGATTAGTTTTTGCTGCTAAGACTATCTAGAACTCATCTGCCTATGTCCAGAGATATGTCGATGAGAGTGGCTGGTTTGGCGTACGTCTGGAGATGTGTCGATGAGTGTGGCCCGTTTGTCCTACGTCGGAGACGTGTCGATGAGTGTGGCCCGTTTAGCCTATGTCCAAAGACGTGTCGATGAGTGTGGCCAGTTTGGCCTATGTCCGAAGACGTGTCGATGAGAGTGGCCCGTTTGGCCTACATCCGGAGATGTGTCGATGAGTGTGGCCCGTTTGGCCTACGTCCGGAGACGTGTCGGTGAGAGTGGCCCGTTTGGCTTACGTCCGGAGACATGTCGATGAGTGTGGCCCGTTTGGCTTACTTTTGAAGACGTGTCGATGAGTGTAGCCTGTTTGGCCTACGTACGGATACGTGTCGATGAGAGTGGCCCGTTTGGCCTACGTCCGGAGACGTGTCGATTAGTGTGGCCCGTTTGGCCAACGTCTGGAGACGTGTCGATTGCATTTGTGAACACTCCATTAGAGAGAAAAGCTTGAACTTGTATTGATGCCTGCATGACTACATTGCTTTATTGAACAAAAAAGATGAGTTGTAGGGGTAACATTAAAAATAACTTGTCTTTAATGGAGGTGAGGAAGGCTTGGCCGCCTGCTTGGAGCCAAATTGATAGGCGAGGAGCTTCGTGGATAGTACCTCTGGAGATGATGGGCATTCCATTGTCTTGCAATTTCCTTCTCTTAAAAGATGATGCTAGGATTGTTTTCCATGACTAGGTAGCTGGTGACAGCTTGGGAGACAAAAGTCACTTGCTTGATCCTTCTCTGTTGCTCCTCGGTGGTCAACTCGAGCTCTTAGAGTCGGCTAGGATCGTACTGATCCGTATTACTTTTTTCATGGAGGCTCGTTGGCAGCTACGTCATGATCCTTGATTCGCTAGACGGGCCCCCTTGTGATGAATTCCATGTAATGGCCATCTCTGACCAGTTCTTCGAGGTGTTTTTTCTAGGCAAAGCAGTCATTTGTGTAATGACCGTGCCCTTCATGGAATTTGCAGTTGTTCACCCGTTTTGATTTGTTTCCGGTAATGGTAGGGTAAAGTTCCCTATTAATTCAAAGACCACTGCTTGGTCAATAAATTAACTTTCTTTATGTGTTGAGCGTGCCGCTGTTAGTAATTTTTCAATTCTAACAGATTCAAGAGTAGGAATAACTTGCGCCCCAAGCTATTGACTTTGAACAAACGATTGTGAATTTGGGTGAGGAATATCTCCCAAGTAAGTTCTTTTCTATGCCTTAGACTGGTAAGGACTTTATAATTTTCCTCAATATAAAACCGGTAGTTTTGGCCAGAATAACTGATAACAGATTGAACTAACTTCAGGCAGAACTCCCCTTTACAAGACTCAAAAAGGGAAAACTGACTAAAAAAAGAAAAGAAAAGGGCTGCGCTTCCATTTCTGTCCGGGTAGTTGCCTCTGTTCTGGACTGGACTGGGTGTGTCTGTGCTGGACTGGACTCTAAACAGCTTCAACTGTTAGGCTTCGGCTGCAAATCAATACCAAAGCTTGAGTTTGGCAAAGCTTTAATCTATTTCAAGCCCTGGATGGCTTTTGGATGGGCAGAACTGGGACTTCTCCAGTCTGAAAGGGGCAGAAGTGGCTGGACTCGAGCTGGAGGTGTACTGTAGTACCTGTGCTGCTTAGTCAGGGCTTTCCATAAATTTGTTGAGGTTTTCGTATTTGAGAAAACTCAACCTCTGCTTGTCTTGGCTTTTGCTGAACCAAATTTGTAACGAGAGAAATCTCGTTATTGTTGACTTGTGAACTGGGATTCAAATCAGAAGCAGGGATCTAACTGCCTTTACTGGGAGAAAATAGGATGATTCTGCAAGCTTGTTGAAAAGCTTTTGAAATTGAAGTACTTCAGACTCTGAGTCTGTTGGAACTTGTTTGGGATATTTGTGATCAAGTGATCATTTGAGGGTTTGTCTTTTGACTGAGTTTTTGGTTGTGTTGATTGATTGTCCTTTTGTCTGTTTACCTTCTCTTGTATTTATAAGAAATGTATTTTGAGTGTGGGCGGCAAGCAATCAAAAGATCTTTTAATTTTTAATTGAAATAAACAGGGGTTCCATCCATTTTCTGGCAAGTAAACATTCATCGATCAGTTCCTGAGGTGACTCTCTTCTGTATTTTTGATGGGGTGCCATGCCTGTTCTTCCATTTCACCTGCTTCTGCAAGAGTCTGGAGTTTTGAGATAGCTAGTTTCTCAGCTTTTGAATAGCTCCCTGTTTCCTGCTCATCTCCTTTTTATAAAAGCAGAGTCTGCTTATCCTTGAAAATGGTGTTCTTCCAAAAATATCAGATTATCTTTAGATAAACTAAGCGGAATTTGATCTCCTGGCAGCAAAGCTACTCCAGAGGTGTTCTTTTTTATACCTGCTCCTGTTCCATTTTCAATTTCAGTCGAGATTGTTGACTTTTCCAAGTCAGTGATCACATGGGTCTGTTTCTTTTATGATTTTTCTTTTTAATCAAAACTGTCAAGCCCTATTTCTTCTTTTGGCTCGATCCTGTTTTGGGTTCCTTTGCGGCCCAAGTTTCCTAACGTTTTTTGGCTGGGAATGCTGATAGGCTGAGAGCATCAAAACAGGTGGCCTGCGAAATGATGTGGGCTTTTTGCTCCTTTTTTTGGCGTGCCAAATTTGGGCCCAAACAGCAGTACCTACTGGTATCCTTCTTGGCTGGGTTTCCCTTCAAACGTGATGGCTTCTTCAACTAAGGCATGTTTTTGCTTGGGCCAGGATCTGGTGTATTGAGACAGTGAACTTGGTATAGCTATCGGCTGCTTCTGCCGTTCCTTTGGCTTGCTTGCTCAACCGGTTGATAGGCCAGCTTGGCAGCCTGCTTT
This sequence comes from Prunus yedoensis, assembly GCA_005406145.1. Classification (NCBI taxonomy): domain Eukaryota; kingdom Viridiplantae; phylum Streptophyta; class Magnoliopsida; order Rosales; family Rosaceae; genus Prunus; species Prunus yedoensis. The sequence continues at coordinate 668,967 of BJCG01000068.1, forward strand.
GCGATGATCTGGTCATCGTCCCAAAGTGTGTAGCACTCTGCCATCATGAAGACTTCTGCCAGTGTTTGGCAGGAAGAGATGGTCAACTCGCGATATAGCTCACACTCAATTGGCAAGCCTCTCTTGAAGGCTGATGATGCGATTTGATCATCACATCCAATAATGTTTGCCTTTTCAACTTTAAACCTCTTGATGTAATCTCGGAGGGATTCATCGTAATTCTTGTGCAGGTTGAACAGGTGGTCAAGGTTCTTCTTCATCGTCCGATAAGAAGTGTATTTATTGGTGAATACGTAAGCTAGCTCCTTGAAGTTGCTGATTGACCCGGATGGCAAGGTGTGAAACCAGTCTTAGGCTGCTCCTAGCAAGGTCATTGCAAACACCTTGCACATCAGCGCGTCGTTGGCCTTGTAGAGCATGATGACACTTTTGAAGTGCTTTAGATGGCTCTCGGGATCGAAATCCCCTTTGAAATGTATGAATAAAGGCATTGAGAATCTCTTTGAGGGAGCAACCTGCTCAATTTTAGCAGTGAAAGGCATAGAGTTTGCTTGGTCCATCTCCCTGCGTAGAGCATCTTCGAAATTTTTGCCACTCTTTAAGTTACGAAGTCGGTCGTTTACGAGCTTCTCGACGTCCTCCGTGCACATGGCTTGTCGATCACGTTGGCGACCCTCGTGATTTAGGCAGGGATGGTTGACTTCCTCGTCAACTTGAAGAGGCTAACCTCCTTGGTTGCCCTGCCTGTGAGGCAGATTGGTGGATTGAGTTTGTGAAGATTCCTTCACGAGTCGTCGTCGCGAGTTGGTTCTTGAGCGGGTTAGGGAGCGTCGGTCGTTGCGTTCGTCACGTAATCATTCACGAACTCGTGCCCCTTATGAACCCAGTCTTGAATGGATCGTCGTCTGGCTTAGAGTACGGCTTGCAGATGTCTGCGTCTTGTTAGTACGATCTCGTTCTCTCCCCTGCCAGTTTGTCTATGACTGACTAGTCTGGGATCCCTCAAAATGCTCATCAGTATGCTCGTGGATCCTTCTCTCCTAGTCATGGCCTCCAAAGTCAGCACCTTGATTCAAGTTGATTTGCTTGAGTCGTTGGCCAATTAGATTGTGTTGGTCGTCGACCCTTTGCGTGAGTTGATCAACCCTTGAATTAAGGCCCACTTGACTACGTAAGTCGGGTCGAGAGGTGTGGACCGGGCCCAATGGCATATGGGCTAGGGCTCTGTCAGATGTGCACACAGGTGCATACGTCAAGTGCGGTTGCCGAGGAGGGAGAGAATGGATATGCTCCAAGAATGGGACGGCGTCGGAGCAGCAATTCCGGCAGCTGAGTGGTGGTGCTGCTGATGTGTTCCGACGACAGAATGGCGCAGCAGAGCAGCTCTGACAAGATGACACGGTAGCGCAGCTCCGGTAGCCGTCGCATGCGGCTGCAACGTTATGGAGGTCATGGGGCCATGTGGCGGCTATTCTGCAATTCCATCAGTTGTTTGCAGTGGTTGTTCTGCCATTCCAACAGCTGTCCGCAGCGGCTGTTCTGCAATTCCAGCAGCTGTCTGCAGTGGCTGTTCTGCAACTTCGACAGCTGGAGGTGGCTGCACAGCGTGAGGAGGCGGCTGCATGGTGTTGGCAGGCACGGTTCCGCGTGGTTGCAACGAGGTTTCCACAATGAAACCATGAGACAAGCCCGTTTTGGTAGTGCTACTCTTCGTACGTCTTGTATCAACCATGAATGTTTGAAACAAAGTGTGGACAATGGATTTGGAGCACGCTTTGAGTATTATTTTGCACTCTCAATGAAAGCACCAATTTGTGGGAGCAAATTTCCCCACAAAAATATTTGATTGGAAAGATTCTCCTTTCTTCTTCACCGCGTTTTTCTCCCTGCAAAATAGAACAAATAAGAGGACCATACCCGGGGGGTGTTGGCCAAAGAGCCTCCGATGCCTAAATTAGTTCAATTGAATCGTATAGAAAACAATAGCTAATAGGGTATGGAGATATGTTTATGGAGTAAACCGGGCGGTCGGAGCCTTATGTAAAAGAGAGAGAGTGGAAGATCTCTATAGAGTTTTAGTAGTAATTCTGACGTACCTCAATCCTTGTGCGTAGCCAAGTATTTATAGGGGGCCTTGACGAGGTTGGTGTATTTAGGGATTTGATTTATTAGGGATTTGATTGTGGTAGGTATCCAATCAATTCCCAATTTGATTAGGTAATATTCAATTTAGTTGGGTAATCCCCAATTAAATTGAGTAACTCCCAATTAGGTTAAATAATTCCCAATTAGGTCAAATAATCCCCAAATGGAAGGAATTATTTGACCTAGGGTTCTGATTTAATTTGGTTCCCACAATCATGACAAAGCCATTTTGAGGAAAGTGTTCAAGCCAAGTATGAAAGTTTTGTTGTATAACTCACGCTTGTGTCTCTTTCTAGGGAAATTGAAATCTAAATGGCTTGGACCTTTCATAGTGCACCAAGTTTTTCCTGATGGAGTTGTTGAGATTGAGAACATAGAGGATGGGACAACTTTTAAAGTGAGCATACAACATTTGAAACACAACCACTATTACAAATATTCAAAAAGACAACACTGAATACACAACGGTTGGCTCCAAAACCGTTGTAGTTGTTTCTTCCACAACAGTTATTATGTAACCGTTGTTAAAAGGGGTTTTTAAGCGTTGTGGTTTAGGGTATTTGGTTTTCTGATTTTATTTCACAGCTTTCTACAACGGTTTTCATTTCAATCATTGTAATTAAAGCTTTTAAAAATAAAATAAAAAAACAAGGAGTGAACAGTGGCTCAATATTTTTCTTCAGCCCCTATAGTTCTCATTCTCTCTTATCTTTTGTCTCTCGCATCTAGCTCTCTCCACGGTCTTGTTCTTCCCACCTTGTTGCCTTGCCCTTTGCCACAGCCATAGACAGCGAGACTTTGTCTCTCGCGTCTCTCTCTCTCTCTCTCTCTCTCCTCTCTCTCTCTCTCTCTCTCCCTTCCCTCCTTCTAGTTCAGAGGGATTTGGGTTTTAATTTTAGGGTTACTGATTTGGGTTTTAATCTAACCATTTGTTTGTGTGCTTGTAAAGGTGATGGCGTCGAAACGGATCTTGAAGGAGCTGAAGGACCTCCAGAAAGATCCTCCTACTTCATGCAGCGCTGGTATTTTCTATTTCCAAACCCGATCTGTTTCCTCTTCTTTTTCATTTTGATTTTGCTAAAGTTTTAATTTTGTGTTTTTGGGTAAGAATTGATGTAGGAGTTTGTTGATTGCCTCCTCTTTGGAGATTTGGCTCATGTGTACCATCTGATTTGAGCTTCCATATGTGCTTATTTTTAGAAATTTGCTATTTTTTATTAACCCAGACCAGGAAATCTGTGCAAAGCTTCAGTCTTGCACTGATTTGGTGGTCATATCAATTTTATATTATTGTTCACATGCCACAAATTATGTGTTTGTCTCATAATCGGTTATATGTTTCTTGATATTGCAGCGAGTTCCAAGACATATTCGATGTGGATCATTTCATCACATCCTTGAGAGATGAAGTTCGCATATTGAAAGAGTTGCCTCCGAGGGTTAAGAGGGGAGTGGAACTCTGGGAATGATTTATACCATGCCACCAATTAGTTGGTCTAACATGTCTTATTATCATAATCAGGTCAGTCCCTTTCGTTGTTTTTTATAACTTGACAAGAAGTTTTCCGTGTTGCAACTTGTCAACATTCTTAAACCTCATCATATTCCTTATTCTTTCTCTCAAATACTATATGCTACTCTTATGTTTTGCACAAATTTTTGGGTACTTTTATAGTCAGTAGGATTTCCTGTGTGCTTTTGGGTTATGGTTTCCATTTTCGTAGAGATCAAGGTTCTGGTGTTTTGAGGTTTATGTGATCTCAAAGTTTGGAATCATTGATGGATTTTATGCCTTTTCAAACAATGGTTTTTGCCAAGGTGAGAATTTTGTAACTTTTTTTTTTCAAGAATAGAAGACTCCAGATAATTTTGTTCTGGAATTTTTCTCCAGTTGAGCGTATGAGTTTATAGCTACTACAAATTAGGATATCTATTACAGCAGATAGAAATGCATTGCCATCAGTATATTTGTGTAAGCCATTTGCTCTAAAATCTCGTTTTATGCTTATTTGTGATTTGTTCTGTTCTTATCAAGATTTGCAGAAGCATATTCCTTTTCAATTGTCTGTTCCTGAGCATGAGAATGGATGAAAGTTGACCTTTTTCTCAAGGGGGGTAGTTTGGCATTTATTGCATTGTATTTAGACAAGTTTATTTTGGCATATGAAATGCAATACCTGCCAATGGTTTCAATGTTTCTAGCAGCTGAATGCTTTTACTTTGGTGTATTTGTACAACGTATTGCTTGCCTATTTTGGTTAAAGAATTTTAGTGCAAGAATTGTTTTGATTTCGAGCTGTATTGTCAGATTTAATTTCTATTTTAATGTAATAGATTGCTTGTGCATAGCCATTGCTCCTGCAGATCATGATCTCTATCTTTTGTTTCCATGTTTGTTGCAGAGTTTTAGATCTATCAATGGGACTAGAGATGGACTTCGATCGAAATCGCACAGTGGGTCTGAGTCCTAACACTGTTCTCCCAACTCATCGGCGTCATTCCTTTGTTGAAAAGAGGAGCACAAAAGGAAAATCGAAAAGGAAAGATGATTTATTGAGCATAAAGGAGGATTTTGTTGAAATAAGCTTTCATCGCTATCGTAGCTCCTCTGGTGGAAAGAGAAAATAATCAATTCTGACCTGAAAAGGAAAGATGGTTTGTGTCCTCTGACACCTGAAGAAACTGCTCTTACACTGAGCGCACTTGACATTGATCACGATATTCAGATTTATATTGCAGCTAGTGAAACATATGGTGCAGGGAGGAGAATGGCAAGTCTTGCAAAGGCTTATCCCAAATTGGTGAGTAGATGAAAGCTGAAGCCACCTTTTGTATTTTGTAAATGGTTACTTTTTGTGTTCTGTTTTTACAAGTTGCCATTGGATTTGTTCAAACAGGTCAGAAAGGAGACACTGTTGGAACTGTCAGACCTTAGGTTCTTTCAAAACCACTCATCCCAAATGGCAGCACTGGATTATCTTGTCTCATTGGAGAGCTATATTTTTGTTCCCACATATGACAGAAACATGGCTAAAGTGGTTGAAGGCCATCACAGGTAGTTTCTGCTGCTGACAGTATTTCTCTTTTGTTTATATCAAAATTTTATGGTAATTTTACTGTGAAAGTGTTGCCAATTTTGGAGCTTTAGTTTATCACAGGTTCATTTGTTCGTAATCCCTGATATTTAGGCAGAGATGTTTTTCAATGAATTGGTATGTCTTTCAATGTTGGGACTCTTTAGCCTGCATGATATGATTGCTGCATCACTTGCCTATTTGAAGATTCTAATTCAGTGAAAGTTTGTACTTGGACACAGAAAGATGAAGAAGTGGAGTCCTTAAGGAAGGAGTTTGCTGGAATTCAAGCTGACAGGAAGGAGAGGGAAGAAGCTGAAGCAGTGAAGTTGGCTGCACAACTCAAGAAAACAAAAGCAATGGCCTGGATGATAATTGGGTTACTAAGTTTTTATTTCAATTGCACCGTCTCACCATCAAAACTGGGTTTACATTAAAAATTGAAGTGGCCACTGCATTAGTTAAGCTTATTCAGATCTTGGAGGAGATATTGCCGACTGTTACAGGCTCTTCTTGGAGACAAGTTGTCATCGGGATATAGTCCCAGCAAATGGCAGGCATTCAAATCGGCAAGCTTGGTTACCAGTTTGAATGCTGTGTGGTTGATACTCTGAGTACCAGTTTGAACTGGTAGTCATATCTCTTATCTCTCTTCTATTTAATTCGACTTCAATTTAAAGTTTTATGAAATTATTTTATCTATTTAATCATTAAGTCTTATTTTTTATATCTTGTTACAGCGGAGTAAAACAAATTATTGTACAGATACACAAAATCAAATTGATGAAGTATGGCATGAGTGGGCAGATTGTGTGATGACCAATTATGTGTAGCTCAGACCTCAAAGTGGACAAGGTTTTTTGGCTTAGAATAGTGGACAAGGTTATCAACCACTGTTTTGGTTTCTTTTGAACATGATTACGTGGCAATCACTTTGATTGTCATTTTGTGAATGGTAGAATTTTCATATAGAATGTACAAAGTTTTAGATTCTGTGGTTGGTAGCTTTGGGATGTATGTAGTAAATTCAAAGCTTTAGATTGCATGTAGACCTCAAATTGTTGTAATTGAACAGGTTCGAATACTTTTCATATTGAAATATGACAGTCCTGATCTCTTGGACTACAGGGGTCCAAGAGATTTGTGGTCACTCACCGTTGGATATAAATTTAACGGTTCACTCATTCTTGCACTCATTTTAAGAAATTTTTTGAACCATTGGATTAATATTCAACGGTAGGTGACTACAATCTCTTGGACTCCTGTGGTCCAAGAGATCAAGACTGTGAAATATGAATACATCATTGTTTTACCTATATTCGTTAATTTTGGAATGCAACAATATTAATTAATTTTTAAATCATATTCAGTACTAAAGGAATATCATTAACTACAACGGTTACCTATTCAAACCATTATAGAAATCCTCTTATTACAACGGTTAGAACCAACATCCATTGTATAATAAGAACATTTACAACGGTTATTCTGAAAACCGTTGTGCAAAGTTATCAATAACCGTTGTAGGAAGAACCATATTACAACGGTTATTGAACAAAACCGTTGTTTAAGGTGACTTACTACAACGGTTTTTTCTCAATAACTGTTGTTGAAAGGGCCATATTACAACGGTTGCTTTTGTATACATGTTTTATTTGTGAGAATTTACAACGGTTTTTCTTAAAAACCGTTGTTGAAAGTGACATATTACAACGGTTTTGACCGTTGTCATAAATAGGTAGAAAAGACGACACTCTTAACCTCAACGGTTTTAGAAGACTTTCAACAACGGCTAAAAACCGTTGTCTATTAACTTTATTGTAGTAGTGAACTTGGAGGGTGTCTCACCCAAGAGTTCGCCGCACCTTTACCATTAGAAGCATGTCTTGCCTAGACAATAAATAGAGCACTTGTTGAGAGGCAACCCAATCAGGTTGTGTTATTCTTTCTTTTCTTTATCTGTCTTTAGGTTAGAGTTGTTAGTTTCATTTCCCATTCTCTATACCTATTCTAGTCATATTGCATGCATTTTTTTCTTTTAAACATTGAAGACAATGCTTCATTAGGTTTGGGGTGGGGGATGAAATGTTTTTTAGTCTTATTAAGTCATAGTTAAATTTTTTACTTTTTCTTACTAATGAAGATATATATGTTATGCCTTTTCATTGATTCATTGCTAATATGTTGCCATGAAAGTTTTTGCATCAGAATGGGTACTTCACATTGTCATGCAATTGGAATTCTAATGAACAAGGTGCCATACTCAGATATCTCTAGAAGGATAGTGGAGATTGCTCTAGTGTGCCAATTTAAGCCTATTCCATTCCTTGAGAGGGTTTTACTTGTTCTACTCCTACAATTTCTCAAATTTCGCTTAATTTGATCTCATATATTCATCGGATACTAAGAACTATTTGACCTTTTGTAGATACCATGTTGCTTCTTGTTATTTCTGGAAAGGATGTACCCATTGATATGATGCAAGCTATATGTGTTTAAGTCACTAAAATTCTTTGATATCCTACCATGTTGCATTCTTCTCTTACCCAGTTTGCATCCAAACATGTAAACATTTTATTTCATCACCCACATTGCTTCTGCCCTTGTATCTTAATCTAAGATGCCAAGCCTTGTTTAGCCATACCTTATAACTTGGGAATATGTCACAATGTGGGTGTGAATCAGTGTGAATGCATTGCGCCAAACAAGGCTTGAATCAGTGTGAGTGTGAAAAAGAAAAAGGTGGCAAAAGCAAAAAAAAAGAAAATTGAAAAAAATAAATTCAAAGTTCAATTCAATTCAATGCATTGCCTTGAGTTTACAAAGTGTAGCCATTTACCTTGCAGCAAGAAGGAGAACTCTTGGCATGTTCTTAAGTTCTTTGTTTCCTTTCCCTACTTTTCATAACCCCTACCCTTAGCGTGACATTACGAGCTTGATTAAGACCTAACTGATCTTTAGGGAAGTCTGGTTCATTAGTGCTAGTAGGCAATGTATTCTTTCTATGTTCTTAGTGTGTGATTTCTTTTCATGACATCTAATTTCTAGAAATTGCGCCTTTGTTTTATGATTAGTTCATATTTGAAGAATCTTTCTTCTTTTACATAACTTCACTCACACATGCTTGTTGAAATACTATACCCTAGGTTTTGTGTGAAAATTTGAGTGATGTCCGTGAGGCATAGAGTTGAGGCAAATGCTATCTAAGTATTTGAGTGTGGTCACGTTAATGCTGGCTTTCCTTGAGTACTGGTAGTACACTTTACACCCTGATGTGATTATCTATAGTGACATACCATTAGCTTTGAAGATGTGGTTATGCATTTATTGGTTTTCATTAGTTTGTTTAAAGTGACTCTTGAACTAGTTGTCCTTGTAGAATCTACAGATGTTTATGGGTATCATTGCTATAAACCCTCAGGAGATACAACTCCATCTCCTATGGATACCTAGAGGTTTAAAGGCTTGTTGCATATGCTCAATGCAATCATGTTTGCCTACGAAAGTGGTCTAGTAATTTCCTTTCTTGTTTTGTTGTTTTTCGTTTTTGTTTTAGTTTTGCTGGGGGATGAGCAACTTTTAGGTTTGGGGTGTTTGATAAGTCTAGAATTTCATAGGTTTTATACCTTCCTTTCTCAATTTTCTTGTTGTGTTTTGAAGTTAAACTTGTGCATTTTATGTCAAAGTTGTGCATTTTATGTCTCTTTTGTTATAGTTTCAGCTAGTCAAGCCCTAGATCAAGTTTGATGATAATTCAAGTGCTTTGAGCTATTATGTTGATCCAGAATGAGAAGAATAAGAGCCCAAAGCCATATCCAATCTGGGATGCAGTCTTTGTCAACCCATTTTCGTGGGTCTCCTTGCAGGGCCTACATATGCTACTTAAAGTGCTCAAATAAGGAATCATTCTTCACGAAACGTGTCCAATTGGTGTCTATTAGAACATACCCAAAGTATAGGCCCATTGGATTTTTATTGAGGACCAAAATCGTCCCACATCCAACCAAGTTCACAAAAAGTCCTAGTTGGCTGCTATCACATTAATGAGTCATATGAACACATCCTTGTAGCCATATGCTTCACCTAATAGCAACCACACATGGGAGCTGATACCAAGAGCAGATGGGAGACTAATTAGCCTTAGGAGTTCACAAAGAGGAGCAAAAGTCAAGCCTTGCATTGGAGGACCAATCTGAATAGTGACTTAGTATTTATTGGATGATTGGGCATTTAAGTAGGCAGGTGGGAGAGGTGTGCTTCAAAAACCAAATGGGATAACAAAAATTGAGAGTTAAACGATATAAATAAGAGTCTATAACTAAGGATTCAAATCCTCATTCCATTAGATTTCAAAATTAAGGAGAATGGGAGAGAATAGAGGAAAACCAAGGAAAAACATAAAAACACTCTACACAACTCTCCCTCTATGGTTGCAAGCACACTTGGTGGAAGCTGGGAGGAGCTCTTCAACACCAAAATATATGTTCTTCAAGGGGTTCTTCTTACCAATATCTTCATGTCTTTTAGGATTAAAGTTCTTATGTTTTCATTCATGGAATGTAACTAAATACTATAGCTAGGGTTTCAATGTACCCTACCCATATAGTTTCATGTTTTCAAGTTAATCTTATTCTCTGTGATTAATTCTAGTTTGTAGTTTCATTCACTTGTTCATGTTGAATCTTTATGCTTGTTTAAATACCAAGCTAGTGTTGATACTTGCATATTGTATCTTGTTCAAGTTTGCATAGACACCATATGATTCTTGGACTATTTAGTGAATGAATGGATAGATGTTGAAGACAAACATGGTGTTTAAATGTTTACTTGGTTCCTTAGTGTTCTTCTTATGCTTAATGGGTTCATATTGACGGTTTAGATTAAACACCATAACTAGATTGTGGGTTTAGACTAAACACGATAGCTAGATTGTGTGTTTTGAATACTTGATTAAAACCAAACACTATATGGATAATCATATTTGAGAAAGAACAAATCCCAGAAATTGAATTGATTTACTAGAATGCTTGTTAACTTGTAGTATGAAACTAGATTGGTATGGTGAAGTTGAATCCCAATTGCATGTTACCATTATCTTTAAACTCTTTAAACACTATGTCACCTTTCTCTCTTGCATTCCTTTCATTAGTTTTCATTGTAATCAAACTCAACTCAACCTCATTTAAATTATGTTAGTAATAGGGTTATCTGTGAGTCGAAGTAGTAGTAATAAGTGTCTTTCATTCAAGTCTCTGTAGGAATGATCTCACTCTTGTATTTCTATACTATAAACGGTTCATGCACTTGCGGGTTACTAATAGAGTAAAATCTGTACAACAGTCGCAAGAAAGATTAAACTAACTAACTCAATTGAAAGTGAACTTCTAGAAAAACTTGAGTATGAACATTTGATTGATGATTTGTTGTCTAAAAATTCAAGAAGATTATTTTTTTGACATTTGTATTGTATTAGCTATGTGTGTTTTTTTTTCTTTTTCTTTTGGGGAAAAAGCTTTCATAATAGTTTTAATTATTCAAATAAAGGCAACAAATACAATGGGAATGATTTTTGGATAGTGAGGTATGTTTTTGTTGTGTTCTTTTCTGTTTTATGGAATATAATATGATTTGTTAATGACATTTGTGTGCAACTACTCTTTAGTGATTGACAATACATATATGATTTTTCAACCGTTTTACACCCCAAACTATGACCCTTGTAGAAATTAAACCCCTGAACTAAAAAATAAGCCAATTTAGCCATTGCCGTTAATTTTTTTGAATTTCATCCATTTTTTTTGAAAAAACTCACATCTCATCCACACAACTTACTATTTGATTTATTATTATTATTGTTATTATAAAAACTAGAATAGTTAGAAAAATGAAAAATGAAAAAAAAAAAAAAAAAAAAACGTGACTCACTCTCTCTCTCCATCTGTCTCTCCCTTGTCTCTTTCTCTCCTCTGTTCATTCCCAAGCAGCACAACACTGTCGAAACCCAGATTACCCTGCCCTCAAAATCCAGATTACCCAGCCCTCCAAACCCTAGATTTTTGGTGACGCACTAATTACCCAGTCTCACCCCCAACCTCCTCCCTCCACAACCTAGTCGACAAAGAAGAGACAAGGCTCCTTCTCCAACTTCATGGATGGGATGGGTACAACAAATCAAATTTTTGAGCAAACTGCCCACACACACACCCCCAATTCCCAAGTTACTCATATCACCTTCATTCAGAAACAACTTGTTGAATGGGGGCAATTGATTTTCCGACAAAGCTAAGAGGAAAACCAAAATAGTTTCATGAATGATGAGGTGGGTAAAGGCTTGGAAAGATGTGACAGGAACCGACCCAAATTTCACTTTGGAATCCGTGTCGAACCCCGTGCGTGTCCAACACCTGGTAAGTGTCAAGCATGAGTGACCAAAATTCCCTTCTTGCCCTAATCCCAAAAACTGCTTTAGGGTTTGACTTCTACCGAGAAACCGGCAGAGTCTCCCCTGAAAAAGGCTCAAATCCAGAAATCTACCTGCACAACAAACTCAAATAATTCCCCAAGCATTCAGCAAATTCAACTTTACAAAATTGAACATAACAAACCAATCATAAACTTGCGGCTACACCTAGGTTTGCCTAGGTTGCCTAAATACCCTTACTGAGGGATCAAGCCACGCATAGTTCTTTCTACCATGAATCATAATTAAGATAATACATAAATATTCAAAGTAAAACCAATGATGCAATTCTAAAATCATTCTTTACTTTGTTTTCAACCAGTTATATAGTTGAATATCATGTCATGAAATTATGTACTTAACTATTCAATTAGTATATCATTGTACATTCAAACACTGACATAACTAAACCTTTTACCTGAAATTCATACCTGCAACCATCCGCATAGTGCATATATCATGTAATCACCCACCAAGGGGTATATGGGAACACTATCAAATCCGAAGGCAACAGGGGAAGGGGAACTAGCTAACCACCTGTGTAGACAAGTCGGGCAGGTGGCTAGGGATCCTGGCCAAACCCTATGTAGATAATATGAGCAGAGTGGTGAAGAATATCCTGTTAATTGTACCACATGTTGGTATTGCACTATTCTTCACATAGATGTACCTCATACATAATCCATCAATTCCAATAATATACCTTCAATTCCATGTACCACACATGTGGCCACATGTGTGATACATCCTCACAGAACTCAGGGAACATGAGGTCGGCCAAAGACCGCATTCTTCGCAGAACTTAGGGGACACATAGTTGGCTTAAGACTACATTCCTCGCAGAACTCAAGGGACACATGGTCGGCTTAAGACCGCATTCCTTGCATAACTCAGGGAGATATACTCCACCAAAGAATGCAAATAGTCTGCCAATTCTCCTCACATAACTCAGGGAGATATACTCAACCTAAGAATGCAATTCCATGCATAACTCAGGGAGATATACTCAACTTGAGAATGCAAATCCTCGCACCACACAATTCGAGCATCTCTGAAACTCGTGGGCGCACTGTCATATGCACGTAGACAAATCTGAAGGCAATTGAGGTGTCCGAAGACAATCCGAAGGCAACCATATGTCCGAAGAGATTCTAAAGGCAACCATATGTCCCAAGACATTCTGAAGGCAACTGTATGTCCGAAGACATTAATATTTTTGAAGGCATCTAGGATGTCCGAAGACCTCAAAATTTCCAAAGGCAATAGTATTTCTGAAGGCAACCAGGATGTCCAAAGACATCAATATCTCCAAAGGCAACCATATTTCCGAAGACAAAATAATCCAATTTTTAATCCATTTAGCACATATATAAAAATAAACATGGATATATCATGCTCAGAAATACCGTTTTAAAATCAAACAACCAAACACAAACACCTCCCAACCAAAAGAGTCTCAATTGGGCCAACGATGCCCACCATCCAGGTCAGTTAGGCCTATGGGGCCCATGAACTCTGATTTTCAATCCAGAAGTTCTTATAGGTCCAACAAGGTTTACTAAACAATTCCCGAAAGTTTGATCTCGATCACGATCGGATGGCAATCACTTTGCCTAAACTTTGAATCATTGACTCAGAGTATATCTGGGACTCCGATTCTAGATCCGTAAGTTCCTACACGATCCTAGAGGTACAGGGAACAACATATTTTAAATTAGGACTGATCAAACAGTCTGAACATATCGAACTCAGATATCGAATAATAAGTGCAATATCCGTTCAACTGTTAAATGATAATCAAATCCAAATCCAAGCATACTGTAACACCCCGACCCAATTTAACCATTTTATTCAATGTATTTAATTCTGAATTTATAATTTTGCTTGTGGAGTAGGGTCACTTTAGTCACTTTTTGATCCAAAAGGATTTTGGGGATTTGAGTGGCACCATTGCGTAAAGCTCGCTCTCACGAATTCATAAACACATAATGGGCGCAAATCAGAATTTTCACAAAGAAATTGTGGACAACGGAAGTGCAATGCACAATCGTAATTTTTTCGAAGTTGGATTTTAAAAACAAATCATCTCTCTCTCTCTCTCTCTCTCTCTCTCTCTCTCTCTCTCTCTCTCTCTCTCACTTCTCTTTCTCTCTTGCTCTTTCACTCTCTCTCTCGCGACGCCGTCGCCGCCACTTTGAGCGGCGAGATTGTCGTCGTCTCGCAACCAAATTCAACAATTCTGATCCCAAATTGAACCCACCCCTTTTCCTAGCTCGAAAACCTGACAACTGGTGACAATGGCGATTGAAAAACTCGGCAAAAATTGGCATTGTACCCAGCAATGGTGGCTGTCGCTGCCGTTTTGAGGCCGAGAAGTTCCGGTCAAACTCACACTGTTCCGACTTCGATTCGGCTAGTTCCAGCAAAGTTTTGGCCATGGTCCAAGAACAAAAGTTGATCCCCTATGTGTGCTGATCATTTTGGTATTGGTATTCTAGGGTGTTTTGAGAATTTTCTATTGCCGAATTTTCTCAAGACACCCACGTGCTGTCAGTGGTGCGTGGGCCACTGTGTTTTGCCTCATTGTGTTCTAAAACACTCCCCCTGTCGTCCTGAGCACGACAATATGCTTGGATTTGGAATTGGTTGTTGTTTGATAGTCGAATGGATATTGCACCTATTATGCGATATCTGGGCTCGATAGGTTTGGACTGTTTGATCGGTTCCAGGTTTCAATTTCCAATATGTTGTTCTCTGTACCTCTAGGATCGCATTGGAACTTTTGGATCAAAAATCATAGGATTATGGGCCCTGCAGACCTGGTTGACCAATTTGGAAAGTTTGACCACTCAGTTGACCGTGAGTCTTCCGAGGTCTTTTAACATTTCGAAAGCGTTAGATTGGTCTTAGATTGGTCGTGCACACACACTTTGAATCCTGGGAACTTAGGAGTTGAATTTAAGTTTGTGGTTGGTTTACTCGTTTTAATTAAGTTCTTATCTTTCAAAATAGGTACTCAAGCTCCACAAGCTCAACTTGCGAGACGGGCGGGACCCTTTTAGGGTCAAGCAGTTTTGGATTATCTGTGAGTGGACTTTGTTTTTAAATGATCATTATTTTCAAAAATGGAATGTCAGGCATATATATATTTGATTATTTTAACTATTTGAACTGTGGAATTATTATGTTGTCATAACTTTGGTTTTGTATCATTTGTGGGAGTTGGGTATCTATATTATATATAAATATTTGGGTATGGAGTTTGGGATATGGAATTGGGTACATTGGAGCATTTGTAATTTGGGATATGGTTATGGTATATGAGTTGGGATGTGGGATATGTTATATTGGAGTGCTATCAGCATCACCCTATGTACCTCCCCGGCACTTGGATACTTGGATATGTTGGAACTCGGGCACCCTTGACGAGGTGTTATCGTAGGCCCTTACTGAGTAGTCTGCGCGCATAAGACTTAGTTTAGTGGCACGAGTATTGAGGATTCTGCTGTGCATGTATGGGAGTCCAGTCTCCCAGTTGGACGACTCATCCCTATCAACATGGTTATTGAGGATTCTTCCATGTGGTTTAGTCAAACAATCCCCTGGTTGGATTGTTTCCCCGGTACTAGTATCGGTGCAGCACATACATATATTTTCATTCTTATTTACTTGTGAGGATCCTTCCTCGCTTGTTTTGCTTACAAGTATGTGTCTTGGAAGAGAGTGGTCTGGGAAGGGAAAAAGGTCCAGTTTGAGTTTGTGTTATATGTTATATTGGGATTATGGGATACCTTGATTTTAAAGCCGATTCAGTGTATAAATGGTTTTCGTTGCATGTTTTGGCATCGCTTTCCAAACTGGTGGGGTTAGTATGTTTGTTCAGGGTTAATTGACGTCATCCGAACAACCAAGCCGAGCCTTTCTCTTCTCGTGCCTCGACTTAATTGTAGGACACTTGTTGTCCATTTCCTTTGAAACTTTTACTTTGTTTATTTAACTAGAGATTCTTAGACTGCTCTGATATTGCCCGTGTAGGGTTGAATTTAAGGCTGGATGCCTATTTTGTAATCTGTGTGCTATTGCATTGTGTATGCTAGCAGTTGGACTTTTATTTTTTTTGTTTTTCACATGTGGAAAATTTGGTAAAGTTTAATTTTCAAGGGAGACTGTCGAAATTTCAGTAGGAGTCTCGACCCCTTTTCCTTTGTTTCAGAGAAGATGATGTTTTTAGTAAGTGGGCCTGGCATCAGTTAGATGTCAGAAAAATTGCAGGGTTTGTCACAGATTCCGAGGAATTCAGGGAGGGTCCTGTCACATACAGTCGTGCTCAGGACGACAAGGGGAACAATTTAGAACTCAATGTACTACCACACAGTGGCCCACGTGCTGCCACCCGCCCCAGGCAGCGGTGGGTGTCTTGAGATATTTTTCAGCGATGAAAAATCTCCAAACCACCGGCCAATACCTATGCCAATAGATTCAGACTAACTAAGGGATCAACTTTTATTCTTGGACCTCGGAATCGCCGGAAACGGCAACAGAAAGCTCGAAAATCTCATGCCGGTTCTTTTTCGACTGGTGCAGTGGCTTGGCGTGGCCGGACGACACCTCAACCATCGTCGGAAACAACAGTGTCACAGTGGGAGAGAAACAGAGGGGAGAGAGAGAGTGTTGCGAGAGAGAGAAGCTCAGATATTTATATTTTAACTTTTGCAAAAATTGCAATTGTGCTACTACACTTCTGTAGATCATAATTTCTTTGTTTTAAATCAGAATTGAGCCTACCGCCTGTCTCCAAACTTGTATCATCGAGCTCTACGCAACGGTGCTGCTCAATTCCCCAAATTCCTTTCCAAACAAAAAGTGACTGAAGTGCCCCTACACCCAGGGCAAAAATATAATTTCACAATAAATAATCAATTGAATAGTGATTTTTCGGACGAGATGTTACAAGATGAATCTGGCTAGATCTGTATGTTCTTGTAGCAAATCAATTGTGAGTTGGGGTTGTGGGGAAGAGAGTGGATATTTGGGTGGGTTGGTTTTTAATTTATTTATATTTATAAATATGTTACTAGTTTTTATTTTGCTTTTATTATTATTTTTCTAGTTTTATGTATTTGACTTTATTTTACTCAAAATTACAAATTTATCCTTATAGTTATCGAAAAATTAGATGAAATTCACAAAACATAACGGCAAGGGCTAAATTGGCCATTTTAATTCATTTGGGTTTAAATTGGTTAATTTTTTAGTTCAAGGGGTTAAGTTCGATTGGGGTCCTAGTTTCGAGGAGTGTACGGCAATTTACTATATATATATATATTCCTATTATACCCAGAATGCTTATTGGAGGTAGCAATGGAGCTTATGGGGGCGTAAGGAGCTTATTTTTGTAACGAATATACTAATATTTAACATTATCAAATGTAAACATAAAAATGTTTATGAATTGGTTTTTTTTTGACATTACATGCTAATTGATGATGAATTTTAGTGATAAAATTTGTTTTATGACATTAAGCTATGGGAAATTTTTTTTTTGGTCTTTATGTGAGGCCTCAGTTAAAGTTTCGCACACGATCTTGAAAATCCGAGGACTGGACTTGAATGTAGAGGCTCGAGATACACATGTACATGCATATATGTAGAGGCTTAGTTTTTTTCTTTTTCTCTTTTTTTTTTTCGCTAATGGAATTTGGAAAGAACGCACTAATTTTTTAGTTGCTCATAAAAAGTCGAAAAAACAAACATTAATAACTCGGGACTAAGGGTGGGCATAATCTGGCTCCCACTCCAAATCAAAATAGAGTTTGAAGCCGAACCAACCCAGACCTATTAAGATCACGTTCAGTTTCGTTTTTCATAGTTTGGACTAGCTACTAAGCCCAAGTGAATTTTTTTAGATATGATTTTTCAAGTTTCGTCAATGTACTTGCAATCATTAATAAATCAAGTCAAATCCATTAATTCTGTGAGTTAAGTTGAAAAAGTAAATAAAAAATAAATAAATAAATGAGAAAAGTCCAACAAGAAAAAAAAACCAAGCATTTGTCTAGAAAAAAACAACCCAAAAACCACCTTAAACCTTGCACCACCAAAACCCATGTAGCCAAGCCACACCTAGCCACACTGTCATCACTCCCAGCCAAACCCAACCCCACCACAGTGATGAAGTTCATAAAATTGAAATTTCGGTGACCAAATTTAAATTCGGGCCTAACCCCGATGACCAAAAATGTAATTACCCCTATATTGTATTTAGGGTCTGAGAACCATTTTGGGATTGATGATTAGTTATTTGGGTGTTGAGTGCTGAGACTTGCTGAGATTTGTCTATGTATAAAAAGGCATGAGGCCTGTTAGTTGTTAGTTCAATGTGTGTCTGGCTTTTATATTGAGCATGCTGAATGTTTGGGGATTATGAACTATATTTACTTTACAGGCACTTGGTTGTTTTGAGTTAGGGCAAGAAGGGTATTTTAGTAATTTGGGCCAAACATCTGCCAGGTGTTCGTCGCGGATTCCAATGGGGAATTTGGGGCGAGTCCTGACAGTTTTGGTCACCAAGCATCATTTCAGAGTCCTCAATGATTGAAGCTTCTAGTTTCTTATAATCGTCCATCCAATTCAAGAAAAAACCTAGTTTGCAATTTGAGCCTAAAGCCCTAAATTCATTCAAAAAGATGTGCCAGAGCCCAGGGGAATTTGATTCCCATGTCAATTACAATTCCAATTCCATTAGCAAGACAAAATCTTTGATGGATTCGACTTGATTTGTTAACTACTATCACTACAGTGACCAAATTTGTTAACTACTGTCACTATAGTGACCTAACTCCAATGACCAAAAATGTTTTTTATTGATGAAACTTTACCATGTTTAGCATACTGCATCTAAAATTTTATTGAGAAAAACTTGAACAAAAGAAATGCAGGAACAAGTAAAAGAGGCTTAAGCATAAAAATAGATCCACAAGATCTGAAACGAGATGTGGAGGAAGGTTTTTCAGGATCTACAAGATTTGAACCCAGATTGTAACATCCTGTCCTGAAATTTGATTTAATTTTAAAAATTCTAAAGTGAAAGGACGACTTTAACCTTAGGGTTCCTTGGTGGTTTAGAGTTGACTTTTTGGTCGAGGCTCATTTTGGAAATTTTTTTGGCTCCTTTGCGTAGTGCTCGAACTCACAGTACAAGACAAAAACCCTTCCACAACATCTGATTTGGGTCATGGAAGGCGTTTAATGACATAGACGAGACGTCGTAACACATGTCATCGAATGGGGGGGGTCATGGAAACTTTCTTAAAAACATGGCGTCTGTTACGCATCATAGAATGATGTTTCAATGACGCAATCTGTGTTTCATCCTATACTTTCCATAACGCATCCACGATGTCATGGATGATGTTCTAATGATGTCAATTAGGCGTCATGAAGAATATGACATTCCTTTTAACGCCGTCTATTAGCACTTTATATGACGCAACATGCACGTCATTGAACTTAACGACATTCCTGAGAAGTCATTGAAATATTATTCATGACACATAGTTAGACGTTGTTGAAATTTTAAAAAAGAATATAAAAAAATTCTGTTTTTTTTTTTTTTTGTGGTAACCTTTTTCTCACATGTGAAAGACAGACTTCCAAAGCTCAGCATATAATAGTATATAAAAAACCATATAGATTCTTAATTGCCCCTCAAGTATCCATGTAGAATAGATGTATATAACTCTATATATACAAGGTTCTTTTCTTCTACAAACAAAGATTTGACATTTGTTCTAAGTATACAACTCTAATATAATGTAGTTAATAAGATTTCAATGTCATGTGCAAGTTTAAGATTTGAATACCAACTTATTTAGTTCATGTAGAAGCTAATTAATGCCAATATTTCATAAACAAATCACAAATTGACAATCACAAGTGTGGTAGAAAGACCTTCATATATTATAGAAGAATTGATTTTGACTCTGAATTTACCTCAAACTTCTTTAGTCAAAGTTGATATACTTATGCGGCCAAGCAACTGTGCTTCCAATTGCATTATCAAGAAAGAAATGCTCACATGAACTCCTAAACAATGGTACTTCGAGGACTAAAATTTCTTTGATCCTAATTTTATAACAATTAGGCCCAAGTACAATATGATGAACTTTTGAAGCAGGATTAGTAGATGCAATTTCTACCCTTGCAACTACTTGCCTTATTGCAGTCCAATTTAGTAGATTGCACTTGCATTGGTAAGGTTCGGATTAGAAGGCACTTGAATATTGCCTTGTGGGGACTGATAATAATTCAAAAAACTGAAGTTACTATAATTTCTACAATCTTAGGTGGATATGATGTAATTTTTAATAATTGACTATTTATATTTACCTGTGATGGTCAAATAGGACTTTGTGCAACTCCAGTAGCATTGCTAGTCTTTTTCTAAACGGAGATTTACATATTTAAAATATGAGAATGCACCATTGAGATAAAACTACTACAACTACAAGAATTAGAGCAACTTACCATGTTTTGCCTAAACTCCATGATAAAATCCTCCAGAAATTTTTGGCGTTCTATCAGTGCTACCACTTGAGTAATCATGGACTGCTTCCAAGAATTGTTTTGAATTTGAGCATCTACCTGTGAAGGTGTAACCCCAAATCCAAGGCCTCTAACACGACCAGGGTGCTCCTTACCAAGAACTTGAGTCAATGTATCCTCTTTAATAGAAATGGGATTCTCAGAAGCTGGAGCTTCTGCCATTTTTTCCTTGATATTTTCCTACACGAATAAATCAAAGACATGAAATTATATTATATTTCACATGCATTAAGAAATCAATTAAATTTATAATTCATCTATATTACATACAATTACAGCTGCTACAACATCATTCATTTTATTACAAAGCATGATACATTTCTGGTCGTACTTTCCACTTATCTAACATGCGTTTTGCCACAAATGCATCCCATTCTTCCTGTGTTGCATCACTAGGCTTGAGTAGAACCTTATGACGTGCTACATCTGACCTACTTTCTAAAATTCTTCTTATTTGCACTGATAGTTCATATTTCCAGTTTCTCCAAAGCTTATCCATCATGCGCAAGATAAAATTCTTGTGACAATCTTCCACTATAAATTTTTGCTGCAGTATCAAATCAAGAACTATAAGAACAAATATTCAAATCCCTCATAACGTAAATGCACATTGAGAAAGACTTATATTACCATCAGGAGAGTTCAAGCTCGATTTTTGATAGAAGGTCACACTTGGTCCCATGACTCTATGTTTATTGGCACACACTCCCTTACTATAACCCCAAGGGTTGTACTAAACCTCACTGAGACTTCACCAACAGGTTGACCAAATTCATTCCACTCAATTTTCTTTTGATATTTTTCTCCCGTTGGAATAACTTGCAATGTTGTTTTACCTCTTTTCTTCTTCTTTTCCTTGTTCATAGAATGGGGAATAGTTTCTTCTCGAGATGTAGATTCAGAAGACTCATTAGCTATTCTAGAAGAACTAGCTCCTTCTCTCAAACCACATCTAGGTCTTTCCTTCCCTCCAACAGAATCTGCCATCTCCAGTGTAAATCTGCCATTTAACCCCCCCCAAAAAAAAGTACCATAACATGTCCAGTTTTCTAATTAGTAATATGATGTTAAGAGAAAACCAACACAATCAAAACAGCAAAGAACATGTCAGCACAATAAGTTCAATAGAAAATAGTACTATCACATTGTAACTAAAGAAACTGATTGTGGTTTCAGTTGATAGAATTACAACTTAAAAGCAGAAAAAATGCAAGGGTCTTACTTTGATAAACAAATAAAATATATAGCCCATAGTAATATGAACAGAAATGAAATTTGTAATGCCAATAGGAAAAGAAACTAATTTCATATATGGAATACAAACAATTAATTATCAGCATTGTCCCTATCATCTATGTCAAGTGAAGATGCATCTTGTGGAGCATATGATTTATAAACACTCTCATCAAATTCCTCCAGGTCATGAAAGCCTCTTGGTGGTGCCTTTAGTATTGTCTACCAATGTGAGGTTTCACTTTCTCTAAAGTAGAACACTTGCTTTGCATGAGATGCTAAAATGAATGGATCTCTTTCGAATTTACTTAAACCATCATGAAGGTTAACTAATGTGAAGCCATCCTCTTTTTTGACACCATTAACAATGTTGGCCTAGTCACATTGAAATATAGGTAACCTAAATTTGACAAAATCCAACTGCAAAATGTACCTTATGACCCCATAATAATCAACATTTGCAACAACTTGTGTTGGATCCTTGGCACTAGATCTGTATAGAGTCTCAACTTCAAGATAAACATCATAGTCTTGTGTAGAGTTATCAACTTCAGTTGTATGAAAGCGTTTTCCATTAATAAGATATCTGCATAGAGTCTCAACTACACAACCTCACACACTCCTCAGTTAGAACCCATTCTACTATACATCCTTCTGGTCGTGCACGATTTCTAACATACCCTTTAAGCACCTTCATATATCTAACAATTTGCACAGGAAATAAGTGAACAGTTAATTACTCCTTGTCAGAATGTGCAATCATTGATTAGATTGTGTATTGCGTAGATAAAATAAAGGCTTAAAATAAATTACCTCTCAAAAGGGTACATCCATTGGTAATGTACAGGTCCACATAATCTAGCTTCCGGTCCTAGAGGAATTGTTACGTGAACCATGACGTCAAAAAAAGATGGAGGAAAATACCTTTCCACCAAGCATAGAATTTCTGCAATCTCGTCTTCCAAACTTCCAATCTATTTTTATCAATCACTCTTTGACATAGCTCATTAAAAAATGAACATAGACGGTATATTGCCTTTCGGGGTCCATCAGGTAAAAGTCCTTTTATAGCTATTGCTAACAACTGTTGCATCAATACATGATAATCATGGGACTTCAAACCAACTATTTTGCATTCTTCCACTTTAATGCAATTCCCAATATTTATCCATCAGGTAACTTTAGAGTAAATAACCTCTCACAAAATTTTATTTTCTCTCAATCTTTGAGAATGTGTAGCGCACTGATGGAATATTCAACTTATCCTTTTGTTCTTCCAAAGGCAAATCTCCCATAAGATCCAATCACTCTAAATCTCTACGAGAATCAGATCCATCTTTTGACTTTCCCTTAGCATCGAATATTGTTACTATCAAACTCTCACAAACATTTTTTTCAACATGCATCACATCCAGATTATGATGCAAAGGCAATAACTATGGTACATTTCAAAAACAATATGTTTAGTTCAAGCTTAAAAGTAATGAACTAATTACAAGGAATGTATGATATTATAAACATAACTAACCTGCCAATATGGTAAGTCAAAAAAATTGACTTCTTTTTCTATATTTTAGATGGATCACCTTTTTGGGCTCTCTTTCTCTCTTTTTTTGGGACTTTCCCCACTCATTGGTGAAGCCAATTAAAGCATGTAAAGTATTATTCCCAATCAATGGTTTTGGTACCCTCCTTGTTTCTTTGGTTCCATCAAACCAACTTGCTTTTGAGCGCCATGGGTGATTTGGTCGAAGAAAACGTCTATGACCCAAGTACACTATCTTTCTTGCTAATGATGACCATTGAGAGCATATATCTGGACTACAAACAGCACATGCGAATTCCCCCTTTGTAGTACATCTAGCTACATTGCCATAAGCCGGATAATCATTTATTGTCCATAACAAAGCAGCTCTTAGGTTGAAAAGGGAATTTTTGAAAGCATCATACACCTCGACCCCATTGGTCCATAGCTCCTTCAAGTCATCCACAAGTGGTTGCAAATATATATCTATGTTGTTTCCTGGTTGTTCTGGACCAGGAATAAGTAAAGTCAACAAGAAGTTTTGTTGTGACAGTCTTCTACACTTGGTGGAAGATTGTAAATGACTAGAACAACTGGCCAACAACTATATTGAGAGCTTAGATTCTTGAAGGGATCAAACCCATCAGTTGCAAGCCCAAATCTAAGATTTCTTGGATCACCAGAAAAATTGTGCCACTTTTAGTCAATCACATGCCATGTGATTGAGTCAACCGGATGACGCATCTTGCCATCTTGACTATGGTGAGTGGAGTGCCAAGTCAATTGCTCCGCTAATTCTGGTGAATTGAACATTCTTCGCAGTCTTGGTATTAAAGGAAAGTAACGCAAAACTTTCGCAGGCACTCCCTTCTTAGTCTTCTTAGTTCATGGGTTTACTTGCCATCGCGACTCACCACACTTAGGACAAATCTCCATGTGCTCTTGTTCTTTTCTAAATAAGCAACAATCATTAACACATGCATCAATCTTCTCATACCCCAAATCAAACTCTTTCAGAAACTTTCTTACTGTGTACAAAGAATCAGGAAGAACATTTGGATTTGGTAACATATCCTTAATAGCCTCAAGAAAATCGTTGAATCCCTTATCGGTAAGGCCATTTATAGCTTTAATTTTGTATAAGTATGTGGTGGCCGATAGCTTTGTGTATTTTGTACACCCTGTATATAAAGGGCATTGGGCCTGCTCCAACTTCTTTTTGTAACAGTCTTCTACACTTTCACATGTTGACTTTCTAGGAATTCCATGCAATCTCATTATCTCTCGAATATATAATTTCCCAAGAGTTTCTGTGGAATCTGTCATTTTGAAGGACTTAGTTGGACGGCCTTGCATATCCTTTGCATATCCTTCTACACAAGTAATATAAGCATCATTGTACATCCTATGTGCCTCTGGCATTTCATAATATTCAATTTTTGCATGCATTTCCAAATCTTCAACATGTGTTGAAGTACTTG
Organism: Prunus yedoensis; assembly: GCA_005406145.1. Lineage (NCBI taxonomy): Eukaryota > Viridiplantae > Streptophyta > Magnoliopsida > Rosales > Rosaceae > Prunus > Prunus yedoensis. The sequence continues at coordinate 693,489 of BJCG01000068.1, forward strand.
CTTGTTCCCCATGGAGGATCCAAACCTTGTATCTGTCAAAACCATGTTTGAGCATGTGCATATATAACATGTTATCTGTTTGAGAGCAAAGGTTTTTACAAACTTTGCGAGGATATATCACCATATCAGGATTCCTTGCATAATGTTTAGCATTTCAATAAATTTTCTCACTCCATCTTGGTACTGATAACTAAATCTACACAAAAAATAAATTTATATTAACCAGCTAAATTTAATAATTCCTCTATAGTTCTATACATTTAGAGATTGGGGAAACCTTGGAAAACTTGTCCAGCTTTTATCCATAGTAATTAATGAATTGTCTTTCTTATCTAACTGAAATATGACAATAGTCATAGTTAGTAAAAGAAGAACACATGTGATGTTATCATAAACTAGAATTAGTTTGATAACTGAGGTGATAAACTGATGTGGAAATCTATCTATCATTGTACTTAAAAAAAAATGGCAATCTGGATAATATATATATATATAATCATCATTTTTGGATTAGATCAGGCTTTGGCGTGACCCAACTTGACCACTTTTGAGTATTTAAAAAAAATAAAACACAATTAGTAGCCCATGACAGTTGCTTTGTATAATTCAGATAATTAAAATAAATATAAACGGTTACTAGAAAAAATCCACCCAATGAAAGTGCAAGACTTTATTTTGAGAGCATCAAAGATAATATCAAACAAGGCTAACATGTTTTATAGGATAACTCACAAACACAGCATCAAAGAACCAGATCATCAAACAAATCTAAGTAATTTGAACAAGACAAAATATTGAATATTAGCAAAATTATTCTTGTGACAAAAACATATCTATCCAAACAAACACAATAACAACATAGAAGAATAACTGATTAATCAAAATACTACCAATCTGAAGATGAACAACATACCTAGAACTTCCTTAGCTCAAAACCCAATTATCGTTTTGTTGACCAATTAAACCTAACACCCATACAAATTCACAAAAAAGAATGTGTATTAAAATTCAAGAAGAGACAAAAATGAAATAATTTCTTTTGGAAATTAACAAAAATCAATTAAGTTATTATTCTATTTACTCAACAATCCGTACCTTTGTATAACAATTTTGAAATGAAGAAAATGATCTCAATTGTGATTTTGGAATAACCAAAAACCAAATTAAATTGACCCAAATGAGTGATTGTAATTACTTTTGGAAAATTCACATGAATGAGATTGGTAAGAGAATACGGTTGTTTGGCTTATGATGTATGAATTTTAGCTTCTTCAACTGAATATATGCACAAAAGATAACAAACCCAATGAATACAAAAACAAAAGCAAACATCAATCAATGAACCAAAAACAAAACTTAACTCAATTTCAATCACAAGTAGACCAACACTTCATGAGAAAAAAAAAAAATTTAAGAAGAGTAACACCTTAAGAATATTCTGGAAGAATAAATTTAGTGAATTAATTATGTATTCAATTGAATTCAAAAGCCAATTACACACCAAGAGAGAGTGAAAGCTTAAAATTCCTCTTGTTGTAGAAGCCACCAAGAGAGAGTGCTTACCTTGAGACTCCAGGTTTGAGAACGGAGAAGAAGAAAAAAAATCAATTTTGGGTTTAGGGTGAGTAAGAAGACACTGGAAAAAATCAGACCAAAAAAAAAAAAAAAGACATTGGAAAAAAGTTGTGAAAAAATAAGGTGCCAATATTTTGGTGAAACAAAAGGCGGGACACGAAAATAAAATAGAGAAACAAATTCTAGATCTATGACGCCGACTACAAGTCATGTAAAATATAATTCTATGACGTGGTTGACACGTCTTTAAGTTAATGACGCGAACCAAACGTTGTCTAAAAGCACTAGAATCCATGACAGACAACACGCGTCATTGAAAAAAAAATAACAATGACCCTTTGATACGCGTCATGGAAACCTCTTTCGATGACGCAAATCGCACTTCATTAATAGTTTGACGTTAAATTAAGAAAAAATTTGGGGTACATTTATGACATAGATCATGCGTCGTCGTATAACTTTTTCATGACATGTAGAGGACGTCGTTAAATTAAGAAAATAATTCGGGTACATCTATGACGCAGGTCATGCGTCGTTGTATAGGAGTTTCATGACGTGTAGACGACGTTGTTAAATTCACAACAAGAAATAGAGAAAAAAATCTTAACGGCGTATGATAGGCGTCGTCTAAATGTACAAGAAACAATGATGCACATCCCGCGTCATTGAAAACAATTTTAATGACGCATTCAGCGAGTGTTGTAATAACGGTGTCATGACTCATAAACTCACTTTGATGACGCATTTTAAAAACATGACATAGATAATGGCATTTAATGACGTGTATTTTCAATGTGTCATTAAATCTGCATCATAAAAAGACATTTTTGTTGTAGTGTCACGAGATCGTAGACACGTGGTAGGCCCAAATCGGAGTTGAAACGGAGGAGTTACAATCTACAAAAGTATAGTGGCACAACCATAATTTTTGGAAAGTGAAAATTTTAAAAAGTTGGACAACTTCTCTCTCACTCTCTCTCTCCCCAACTCTGCAGGCTCTCTCTCCTTCGGGACAACAAATCGGCAACTTTGGCTGGCGAGTTATCTCCTCCGTCCGGCGACGCCACGACCCTCAAAACATTCATCTCTTCCTCCTCTACATGTCCATACCCATTTCCACCTTCGAAACTCCAAGTTTGGTCACGATTTTGGACTGGAACCGAGCGAAACCCTCGTTTTGTCACCGAAGGTGTTCGTGTGATTTCTAGCAATTTCGGCAGCTGTTTCCGTCGAGTGAGGTATGGAAATTCATCCTCTCATCATGCTCTACCTGTTTATGTGGTTAGTTTAGGTTAATTTTTTTGAGTTTTGGGATTGAAATACCCATTTTTAGCCACTGGTTTCGACTTCGATCTAGCTAGTTCCGGTCAATTTTTGGTCGTGGTCCAAAAACAAAAGTTGATCCTCTTGTCAATCTGAATCTGTTGGCATAGGTATTGGGCGGTGGTTTGGAGATTTTCTGTTGTCGAAAAATCTCTTAAGACACCCACCAATGCCCGCGGTGGGTGGCTACACGTGGGCCACTGTGTGGCAGTTCACTATTTGATATTGCACTTATTATGCAATATCCAAGTTCGATAGGTTCAAACCTTTCGATCGGTCCCAATTTCAAACATGTTGTTCACTGCACCTTTAGGATCGTATAGGAACTTGTTGATCGAGAATCGGAGTCTCAGATACTCCGAGTCAAAGATTCTAAGTTTAGGCGAAATGATCGTCATCCAATCGTGCGATTGGCTTAGATCCAACCGCTCGATTGAGATCAAACTTTTGGAACTTGTTTAGTAAACTTTCTTGGACCTATAGGAACTTTCAGATCGGGAATAAAAGGTTGTGGGCCTCATGAGCCTATTTGACCAAGATGATGGGCCTCGTAGGTCCGACCGGGACCAAATGGTTGGGCGGTGCTTGGGGCTTGGTTGTTTGATTTTAAGTTGGTATTTTGCTCTGAGAGTTTTATTAATTATTTATGAGTTATTATTCTATCGCTTTTACCTTCCAAGAATGATATATATATATATATATATATATATATATATATATATATATATATATATATATGTGTGTGTGTGTGTGTGTGTGTGTGTGTGTGTGTGTTTATTTTCATATATGTGTTAAATGGATTAATAATTGGATTGTGTTGCCTTTAGAAATATTGATGTCTACGGACATCCTAGTTGCCTTCGAAAATATTGTTGCCTTCAAAAATATTGACGTCTACAAACATCTTGGTTGCCTTAAAAAATATTGATGTCTTTGGACATACAGTTGCCTTCAGAATGTCTTCGGACATATGGTTGCCTTCAGATTATTTTGAATTCTCAGGTTGAGTATATCTCCCTAAGTCCTGCGAGGGGAATTGACGGATTTGTCTATGCGCTTATGACATTGTCCCACAAGGTTTTTGGGATGCCCGAACAATGTGGTGTGAGGATTTGCGTTCTCAGGTTGAGTGTATTTCCCTGGTTTTTGCGAGGAATGCGTCTCAGGCCGACCATTAGTCCCCTAAGTTATGCGAGGAATGTGTCTTGGGCAAACCTTGTGTCCCCTGAATTTTGCGAGGATGTATCACACATGTGGCCACATGTGTAGTACTTGGAATTGACTGTATATTATTGAAATTGATGGATTATGTTTGAGGTACATCTATGTGGAGATTAGTGTAGTATCAACGTGTGGTACAGTTAATAGGATATTATTTACCACCCTACTCATATTATTTGCACAGGGTTGGCCAGAATCCCTAGCCACATGCCCAACTTGTCTACACAGGTGGTTAGCTAATTTCCATTTCCCTTGTTGCCTTCGGATTTGATGGTGTTCCCATATACTCCTTAGTGGGTGATTATATGATATATGTACTATGCAGATGATTGCATGTATGACTTTCAAGTAAAAGGTTTGGTTATGCAAGTATTTGGATGTACAATGATAAACTAAATGAACAGTTAGGTACATAATTTAATGGCATGATATTCAATTATATAGTTTGTGGAGACCAAGATAAAGAATGATTCAAGAATTTCTTCGTTGGTTTCATTTTGAATATTTATGTACTATCTTAATTATGATTCAAGGTAGAAAGAACTACGTGTGACTTAATCCCTCAATAAGGGTACGTAGGCAACCTAGGCTAACATAGGTGCGGCCGCAAGTTCTTGTTTGGGTTGTTATGTTATGATCAGTTTTGTAAAGTTGAATTTGCTTAACACTTGGGAAATATGCAGGTAGATTTCTAGGTTTTGAGCCTTTTTAAGGGGAGACTCTGTCAGTTTTCCGGTAGAAGTCAAACCCTAAAGCGGTTTCTAGATTAGGGCAAGAAAGGTATTTTGGTCATTCGTGCTCGACACCTGCCAAGTGTTGGACATGCATGGGGTTCAACACGAATTCCAAAGTAGAATTTGAGTTGGATCCCATCACATATCTACAAAAAGTAGTGTGATTGAAATAGAGAGTGAAACCATAGTGCGAAGGAGGTGGTGTGACTGGGGTGGAGTGAAGCTAACTGTGCAAGTGATTAGGAAAAAAAGAGAAATGTAAAGAGCAAAGCTAAAGATGAAGAAACAAAGAGAAACAAAAAAAAAAAAAAAATAGAGAAATAGAAAAACTTAAAAAATATAGAAAAGTAGAAAAGAAGAAGATTAAGAAACCACTGGTGAGAGAAAGAGAAAGAAGAAGAAGAGAGAAGGAACATAAATGAGAGAAAGAAGAAAGGCAAAATTGTAGCAATGGTCCCTCGATTAAGACTTGACTTGACTTTTCATCCCTCATGTTGCAAAATTGTTATGGTCGTCCTTCAATTAGATCTTGCGTTGCACCATTAGTCCTTTCCGTCAATTCTGTTTATTTTTTTCATCAAAATTGATCACATGTCAAGCACATGATAGATATTTCAAGGGTAGCTAAGACTTTTACCTAGCCACCAACTCCTTCTACCTAAACCCAACCGCACGCCATCCTTTTCCCCCCAAATCTGCCCATCCATTTACCTCACCAACCCAGCAACCCAAACCATCCAAGATGGCTCAAAGTCTCACCTTTTGGTGACAGATTTCAAGTCTCCTCTGGTATGTCAACCACTTCCCCTCCAAACCATGATGGATTTTATCTGGACATAGTAAAATGCATTAGCAGGGTTTTCTTTGCCTCCAACCAATGAGGTGTAGCTCGACTTTGGGTGGCTCAAGAGCTTCTTATATCCTCTCCAAAAATCAACTTCCCCAATCACCAAACCCTCCTCCTTCCCCACATGCTCAAATGGGGAGACTGTGTTTATTTTTTAGTGAGTTTATTTATCTAATAAATATTTAATATGAGATTTCTCAATTTGCCCTTAATTTTGATAGAAAATTTAACTTAGTTGACGAAAAGACTAATAATGCAACACGAGATCTAATTGAAGGATGGCCATAACAATTTTGCGACATGAGGGACGAAAAGTAAAGTTAGGTTTTATTTGAGGAACTATTGCTACAATTTAGCCAAGAAGAAGAGAAAGAAAAGAGATGAGACACAGAGAGAGAGAGAGAGAGAGAGAGAAGAAATAAAGGTTTTTAGGTTGAATGGTCCCTGAATTTTGATCGGGTTCACATTTTGATCCTTCAATTTCCAAAATCGTTCCCGTGGTCCTTTAACTTTAGTTTTGTTAGGACAAATGGTCCCATTATCAGTTTTGTCAATTTTTTGGTTAAATTCAGGGCTAAATGGGTTTTTTCAGGTTGGTTTTATTTTCCCCCATTGTGAAACTCGCCTTTTCTATGAAATCAGTTGTAGCCTTCAGCCAAGACTTTTATTGGAAGACAATATGATGATGCATTGACAAAGAGAATGTAGGGATGAGTGTGTGCGTTTGTGTTTATTTATGGTCATTGTGATGTTGATGTTGATGTTGATGATGATGATGGTGTCGAACAATCTAGAAAATGTATGGGAGTAAGGGGAGTGAAAACTTGGAGCTAATGTAATTCTACAAATTAGTTATACAATCTTGTAATGTTATTAGTTATGCAAGTGGCTTATGGAATTTGAAAACTTTGGTTATTTATATTCTTGATTACCTGACCTCGAGTGATCCTAATTTGCAAACTCTATCCCCAAATGAAACTTTGTATTTTTAAGATTAGTAGCTCTCCTATATTACTTGAACTTTGGTAGGCGAATCCTTAGCTTTTCTGTCACATGGCAACTGTTATTCTCATTATTTGAGGTGTTCCTATCATAATAGAAAGCATCAGAACTTGCCCCATCATCAGAATCTCCTCTAGCCCTTGAGCTTTAGAGGGAAGGCGAGTTTCACTATGGGGGGAAATAAAACTAATCTGCAAAGACCCATTTACTTGTAAATTTAACGAAAAAATTAACAAAACTGATGGTGGGACCATTTGTTTTAACGAAACTAAAGTTAAAGGACCATGAGAATAATTTTGGAAATTAAGGGACCAAAATTTGAAACGGGTCAAAATTCAAAGACTATTCAACCTAAAAACCTAAATAAATAAATAAAGTAGGATTTTAGGATTAGGAAAGTGGGCCGCTTATGGGCTTGGGAAACAAGGAAAAAGTCATGTGGGTTTTATAGTTGGGTCACAAAAATAGTTGAATAGGGCCTAAAAGTTGGGATTTTTATTTAAAATAAATATAAAAATTATAAGTCGGTTTGGTTCAATTCAATCCAATTTTTATTGATAAAAAATTGGAATTAGAATTGGTTTGAAGCGGTCCGGTTTGATTTTTCTTCAATATGAACTTTTTGGTCAATGCGAATTTTTTCTGGTTTTTTCCAACTCGGTTCAACTCGATTTTCCAATTTGAATGCCCACCACTGTGGTCAAATTGCAATCAGAACTCAATAATATGTCCAATGAATTACATTAACCTCCGCTGAAGTTAATAAACTTAGACATTCCTCCCATCGATACACCTCATCAGGCACAAACAAATTGAACATTTTGAAAACAGCCACCTTTAACTTAAAAAAATGGGAAAGACCTATGAAAAATGCAATCACATTATTTACACCTCTCTTTGTCGTCTCCCTCGCTTCTCACGTTTACTCTCTGAAACAACTCCTCTTGTAAACGAAACTCATTCTCTCTCTCTCTCTCTCTCTCTCTCTCTCTTCTCCTGGTGATTAAGCCATAATGTCATTTCCTTAGTAGCAAGGTTATCTGTCTGTGTTTGCAATGTTCTTGTAGTCACTCAAAAACAATTTTGAAAGTTTTGAATTGAATCTAAGAAGCATGCATATGGATATTCAGTGACTTTCTGTTGTTGTTGCTTTTTTTTTTTTATATTTTTTTTTATAATATTTATTTTGAACAGAGGGATTTCGGGTGAGGAAAGCATGGAAGGATTTCCAGAGGGAGGTAAAGCGGCGGATTTGGGCCAGCTTCACTCCACCATGCATTCCATCGAGCTCGCTTGCACATCTATTCAGGTCTAATCCTTTTCTCTCACACTCTCTTGGCTCTGTTTGGTGCTTCGATATGGAGGACATGAAAATATATTGCATTCCCTGTTGCTTAGAGAGTTGAACGAAAGCTGTGAGAGTGAACTTCTTGAGGTTTTTGGTTTGATAATAGAAAAAGAAAAAGAAAAATCGACTTGGTGAGAAAGAAGGAAAACACTAAAAACCCACAATCGCAGTTGGTGAGAATTGGCTTGTGTAGCTGGGATTCATGAATTTAGGAATTTGAATAATACTCGAGACTGCAAACTAATTAGAAATTTTGGATTCCGAATGGCGTGTTTCATTTTTTTTCCCCATATGAATGCCATTTCTTATTAGCAAATAAGATATGACCTCGTCATTTGTCATGTCACTTGGTATCCAAAATATAAATGAATTCTATAGACATATGTAGATGTGCATACATTTACTTGTGATCCTATAGGCATGCAAGTTTGCGTAAGAGCACCCTCTTACATATGGGTTGCCCTTGAGCAGATGCATATGAATTCAGCTGCAGCTGAGGCAACTATTTTGTCACTGTCCCAGACTCCCCAGCCATACCAGGCGTGTAAATTCATTCTTGGTAAGTTAAAAATACTTTATTCATGTTAGACATAAATGTAGTTTTCTTTTTGTCTTCTGTAATTAGCTATGCTTTTGCCATATCCTGTCTCGAATATAGAGATAAATAACTGTACATGAGCTGATGATAATGAAAATAGGATTGCTGTAATTGATGGTGCAAGATTAAGGGTAAGAGTTTGGGGAACTATAAATGTCCTATCGAATTATTATGCTGATAGTGATTTTATAATTTCAGAGAACTCTCAGGTGGCCAATGCAAGGTTTCAGGCTGCAGCTGCAATTCAAAATGCGGCTATTAGAGAATGGGGTTTTCTTAGCTCTGATAACAAGAGAAGCATGATTAGGTTATGTCACTCTTGAAACGTATTGCTCTTTGTTTTTTCCTCATAAGCAATATGAATAAACTATTCCGCAACTTTTGTAGTTTGTTTACTTTATAAAAGAGAAATAATAATATTAGTTCACAACTGGAGATCTTTCTTAAAATACCTCAATTGTTCTTCAATAACCAATATACTCGTTATAGCTTGTAATTTGGTATAGTTCTTATCATTAATAATGATTAATCATTAGTTTATTTATATGTTTGTTGATGATTCCTTGAATATGTATATTTTGTTTGCAGTTTTTGTCTTTGTTTTGTTATGCAACATGCTAATTCACCTGAGGGCTACGTTCAAGCAAAGGTTTCTTCTGTGGCTGCTCAATTGTTGAAAAGGGGCTGGTAAGTGGTGCATGATTTTCTATGTAAATTGGCCTATGAACTCATGATAGGAGAGAATTCTTGGTTTGGCTATGATTTAAATGGAACTTTATAAATTAGCATTTCAATAAATTTATCTTGCCAAGTATTGTGTGTAGGCTTGAATTTTCAGCTACTGATAAGGAGGCCTTTTTCTATCAGGTATGAGATTATATCTATATATATTCTATTTTTGCATCTTATCATTATGTATCTGTGTATCTCTCCAGCCACTTGTTTTGCATCTGAGGTATCCAGGATTCTTAGAGCAGCCAATTATGATTGCAGGTAAACCAGGCTGTTTATGGCATTCATGGTGTAGATGTGCAGTTCGCTGGAATTAATTTCCTCGAATCTCTGGTATAACTCTTTTTCAGCTTACTTCATCTAACTAGTTATTTTAGTTTCTGACTTGTTTTTGCTTCAGCGTTTAGGATGTTACCAAATTTATGACTAAGTATTTCTTTTGTTTTAGGTTTCTGAATTTTCTCCATCTACTTCAAGTGCAATGGGACTTCCTAGAGAGTTTCATGAGCATTGCCGGAAGTCATTAGAGCTAGACCATTTGAAGGTTTCACTACTGGTGTTTGCAACATGTTTTTAAAGCATTTGATTTATTTTATACGACCAGAGTTTTCCTTTGAGATGATTAATGTGGCGGTCTTTTGATTTTACCTCTCTGCTTGCACATTGTTGTTTTGTTTATTTCAACAATAGACATTCTACTGCTGGGCACGAGATGCTGCTTTAAGTGTCACAAATAGAATAATTGAGTCCGACTCGGCTATACCTGAGGTTAAAGTCTGCACTGCTGCATTCCGCCTCATGCTTCAAATTCTGAACTGGGAGTTCAGTACAACTGCATTTGCTGATGGAGTCAAGCAAGGAAGTGATTCACCTAAGAGGTCCGAGTGTAACTTAGTGCAGGTAATTGCTTCTTTAAAGTTCATAGCATGAAGGCTTCATATTATAGAAACATTATTGATATAACATACTGACTGAAAGCACTCATGAGAATAGATCTAAGTGTGTGGATGAGTCATCTTACCTTTGTTTTTATGTTTGTTCGTGGTTTCTGAAATAACAGACCAAATATTAGCAAATCCTTTTAATAAAGTTGTTTTTCTTATTAAAATCATACGAATAATAATCGTGTTCATATTACTACTGTTTCTGGCAGAAATACACTTGCACCTTCCAAAAATATTTCAACTATGTAGTGTTCAGCCATCCTGCAATATGGTATAGTATTGAGTGTGTTTTAGTGATTGATGAGTTTTCTGGTCTCTCTATGTTACTTGTAGCCTGGTCCTGCTTGGCGTGATGTTTTGGTTACTGGTGGCCCTATAGGGTGGCTCTTGAGCTTATATGGAGCACTGAGACAGAAGTTTTCTTGTGAAGGTTATTGGCTTGATTGCCCCATAGCTGTCGCTGCACGAAAGTTAATTGTACAGTTCTGCTCCTTGACAGGAACCATATTTCTTTCTGGTAAAATTGTTTCCTTTCCTCTGTATGAGTCAGATTACGATATATTCATCTGATGGAATGTGTCAGATGCCTGTTTAGTTTGGTTGAAACTATGACCTGCCTGTGTGATAAATTTTGCTAGGAGTCTTACACTCAATGTCAATATGGGCCAGAAGTTGATGGGTTATGATTTGGTTTCCTGTGAACCTAGCATGAACCATTGAAAGTTCTAGTATCTTAAATGGATTTCTTTGGTTTTGGGCGTTTAATTTATGGCTAATTGATGGTTAACAACACTGGTCAAACTAAAAATGGAGATTGATTTTGAATGTTTTCTCAAGTAGAAATTGACTACTTATGTGATAATAGTTATATGGTTTCTTCTGTATCTATCTTTCATTAGTCACTTTAGTAACTTGTTCAATGATCTAGATAATGTACAAATGCATGAGCACCATCTTCTCGAACTGCTTTCTGGAATAATACAGTGGATTGATCCTCCTGATGCTGTTTCTAAAGCGATTGAATGTGGAAAGAGTGAAAGGTTATATCCTTGTCAATTATTGTTTCCTCCTAACATATAGTATTTCTTTTTGTTTTCACGATTTTCTCAAGTTCATTTTGGTTTTCTTCAGTGAGATGCTCGACGGTTGTCGTGCGTTGTTGTCCATTGCAACGGTTACAACTCCCTCTGTGTTTGACCAACTCTTGAAATCAACAAGGTCAGTGGTGGAGTTTCTGATTATTGGTTGTTTAGTTTTCATTTATATTAAGGTAACTGTTATGATGGCATTTCCTGTCCCATGTTATTTAGTTTGAATGGGGTCAACCTTTGCTTTGGAATTCAGGCCCTATGGCACTCTTACCTTGTTATGCGTACTGATGTCCGAAGTCGTTAAGAACCTCATGACTAATAACTCTGAGGAAGAGACGTGGAGCTGGGAGGCACGCGATATCTTACTAGATACCTGGACTGCCCTCCTTGTGGTAAATGTTTTTATTTTTATTTTTAATGCACAATGGTATGCATTAGTTTGTGGAGATTTTATTCTTTCCCCATATTTTTCAGACAATGTAAACTACTATTCATCGATCATTATTGATACCAATTTTAAATGTTATAGTTCTAGTTTGTTCTAGTTTTGTTTAATTGTCATTCCATGTTACTATAATACACGCTTCCCTTTAATGTGCAACTCCCATCCTTTAAATAGAGCAACCTCCCGCTCACCGCTTCTCGTGCCTTACTACCCCTATCTATAAAGCTGCTCTACTGGGCGGATTAAAAAAAGGCCTTAAAGGATAGGGGGGAGAGAAGCGTACTAGAAAGGATCAGCATTGTAGGTGGCGAGCTCTTATATTATTTTGAACAAAAATGTTATTTAATGGAGTTTGATCAGTGTGGTGGGGTTGTTTCTTCATAAAGAATGTGTAATTTTCTCACATTACGTTGAAGTTTAAGGCAGTCATTGAGTTTTTCTTCTCTCTCTCTCTCTCTCTCTCTCTCTCTCTTCTTTTTTGGAAATTCTCTCCAGCCAATTAATAGGAGTGGCGGGAATGCGTTGCTTCCAGCTGAAGGGAAAAATGCCACAGCTAGTTTATTTGCCTTGATTGTACAGGCTGAACTAAAAGGTAATTCTGACATATTATTTTGTTCTCGTTGTATTGATTCTGAAACCATTTTTCCTGCTTTTCTTTTCAATTATTAATCAGTACATGATGGTGAATCCTTTGTGATACAGCTGCTTCTGCATCAGCATTTAAAGATGATGACTCTGACTACCTTCAAGCTTCCATTGTAGGTATGGGAGACTTATATATAAGACTCTTCCTGTCATTATGTATATTGGTTGACTTGTTCAAACGAAGAACAGTAGCATGGTATTTACATAACAATAGCAATCATCATTATCATCATCACTACCTTAACTTAACTTAATCTTTTGGTTTAATATTATTCACATTTCTACTGTATGGTTAATGCAGCCTTGGATGAGAGGTTAAGCTCCTATGCTCTTATCGCTAGAGCAGCAATTGATGTCACAATTCCTTTGCTCACAAGGCTGTTTACTGAGCGTTTTGAACGGCTTAGTCAGGTGTGTTTACCATTTTATTTCAGAAGGATATCTCTATTGAAACCATATATTGGTGCTCAAGTACTTTTTGTAATGTAATGTTGCTCTTGAAACTCAATGGTGGGGGATATTCTACATTATATTAGTCATTTAACGTGTATTGACTTTCCATAAATTCTCTTCTATTAAGCTTCTTGGCTTGATTGCTGTAATATATTATTTTTTTTATAGGAAACAGAGCACCACATGGAAAGGCATATGAATTAATGGAAATTACCGAATTTCTGATTAAAAGAATGGAAAAATCAAAGTTACTACTTTAGTTTTCTTTATTCTAATGTCAACTCATTTTCCTTATTAATAAAGCAGAAGAACATAATCTTTCTTATCTCAAATGAAGTGTAACAAATAGCTAAAGTCTCTTTTATTTTTCTTCTCATCCAGTTACTTATAAGTTATTCACTTGTGTTTAGGGCAGGGGCATTATTGATCCAACTGAAACTTTGGAGGAACTTTACTCATTGTTACTCATTACTGGCCATGTAATCGCTGATGAAGGGGAGGGAGAAACACCCCTGGTAATGCGTCAATTATTTCTGCTTATTTGAGAGCTTTGATGTGCATTAACTACTGCATGTGTTGTTCATTCCCCAGAGTTCATAAATCATATAGTTTAAGTATGAAAGTGTTTTGTGGTTCCTGACTCTGATTGTTCATATTAAATACATCCAATTTTGATTGTTGGAAGAAAGCTAAAGAATAATTAATAATAAGATAAGACCTTCTGGAAGAGGGATATTTTATTACACAAATTTTTCGTATATAGGATAATCTACTTGATTTTAGTAGTCACTTGTTTTATGTTTTGAGTGTGCTGAACTGTCTTCTCGTTTGTTGACACTCTATAGACAAAGAGGGTGACCATAAATTTTCATCTTTAATTGAAAGTCTATTTTGAATGTCCATGACTCTGAATTCTGATTATTGTTTATGTTGTGTTGTTCAGATTCCAAATGCTATACAAATTCATTTTCCACAAAATCTGGAAGCAGAAAATCATCCTGTCGTCATTCTTTGCAGGTAAAGTTCTCACTTCCCGTCAGCCTTTCTGAAGATGAAATTAGACTTTGAACTTTGTTATTCAAGATACTGAATGAGATAAATGGAAAAATTAGACTTCATATATATATATATATACATCATACATAAAAGCACAAACTCATGATCTTAAATCAAACCAAGTACCTTTATTTAGACATCTTGTTTATGTGTTGGCTTTTCTCTTGCTTTAATTATTTGATGCAGCTCAATCATAAGGTTTGCTGAGAAAAGTTTAGAACCGGAAATGAGAGCATCAGTTTTCAGTCCTCGACTCATGGAGGTAACACTAAATTCATTTATGTGGTCCCATATTACATACCTTATGTGTCAAGCATTTCATTATTATGGGTGTCAAATGCATATCTGGTGTGCAACTATACCTTGCAGGAAGCATATATAAATGAACTAAATGTCCTTAGCGCCAATAGGCCTTTGGGGATCTGGTGTCTAAAGAACTTGAGATTCTTTGAGAAAACGTATTTTCTTAGTTCTATCTTGTTTTGTTGTATAGGATGCTATTTTTGCTAACCAATAGTAAGCTACGATTGTGCTCCATTATATGTGTTCAGGTTCAAGATTGAGAATTGGAATAAGTTCATGTTTTGAATGTTAAACGTAGTGTACATTCATGGGGAGGGGATGAATAGGTTATCATTTATTTAAGGATTAACAATTCATTTGGGCTCCATGAAGGAATTGTGGTTTTGTAATTTCTTGAAAAACTATTAAGCCTCCTGTATTCCATCCCTATTATCCTTTTCAAATGCTGCTTTGGGATTCCTTCTTGCTGTCTTCAAGCCATTCTACCAGTTCAGTTATTAGAGCTGATGTTTTGTGCAGGCTGTTATATGGTTCATTGCAAGATGGTCTTGTACATACCTAATGTCTCGTGAAGAAAATAGAGAAAGAAACTCCAGAAACATCTTGCTCAAATTTTTTGGAGAACACAATCAAGGAAAATTTGTGCTTGACATTATTGTGCGCATATCCTTGACAGCACTGGTGTCATATCCTGGAGAGAAGGATCTGCAGGTGTGTGCTACAAAACCATTTTCATGGTGGTTGTCTTTGATATTGTACTTTTTCTTTTCAAATATTACTTCCACTATCATGTTTCTTGATTACAACTATGGTACATAATATACTGAGAGCGTTAAGAAGGTACTCTTTTCAA
Source organism: Prunus yedoensis (assembly GCA_005406145.1). Classification (NCBI taxonomy): domain Eukaryota; kingdom Viridiplantae; phylum Streptophyta; class Magnoliopsida; order Rosales; family Rosaceae; genus Prunus; species Prunus yedoensis. The sequence goes on from BJCG01000068.1 coordinate 708,659, forward strand.
ACATTAGTGCTATTCTCTTGTCCAGATTAAGATAAGGCTGGTGTTGATTTTTCGGTTTTGTTTGACAGGCGCTCACATGTTTCCAGCTACTTAATGCCCTTGTGCAGCAAAAACATATTTGTGTTCAACTTGTTGCATTGGTGAGTTAGATAATTGCGTGCATTTTTGTGCTTGGAAATGCATAAAATACATTATTATCCCATTAATTATGAAGAAATTCTTTTCTATAATTGTCAATTTTGGGTACTGGTAAAAGCTCAGATGCTCCTTTTACAAGTGATTATTCCTTTATATTCTTGTGGATTATCAACTCTCCAGAACTGGAGCTATATGTAAACAAGCTTTTGGTGCATTACCTCTCTTGCTAAGATTAATGAAACTATTTACAACTAAGTTTGACATGAATTATTTGTTATCTCATTATAATTTATATGCAAGAAATGATACTTGTGAGTCTATCTTGATTTTCTAACTTTGTTCTCAGGATTCATGGCGTGACCTGGCAAATGCTTTTGCTAATGAAAAAACTTTGTTCTTGTTAAATACAGCTCACCAGGTGAGAATTTAATGTGCTTTGACTTGGAGCTATTGATCATTTTTCATTTGTGTCATCTATTTGTTCCTTCTGCTCCAGCGTTCGCTTGCTCAGACACTTGTTCATTCAGCTTCTGGCATGAGAAATTCAGAGGCATCAAACCTGTAGGTCCTCCATTTTAAGTTTCCTTCGCTGCCTACCATTTATCTTGTAGAACTTGTGATGTTGTATAGATTAATTTTGAGATTTAGTTGTATACCCATTTTTAGTACTAGTGATATAAATAAACCCTACACCATTTAATTTCTATAAACAAACCCAAAAAATGAAAGTTGGGCCTATTGAATTTAATTTTTATTATTAAATTACTTTGACGCTCTATTGAGTGTTTTGGTTTTTTTTTTATGAGGTTTTGGGGTTGGGCTTGTTTTAAGAAATCGATGGTAGTTTTGTAATTTATAGGACGTTTGAAGCCTCTTTGTTAGGTTGTAAATGGGCTTTGGGTGTGTTTCTAAAGTCCATTTTATGTAGGTTTTTTTTTAATAATTTGGGCCCCTCTATTGGGTATAATAGTGAATCTCCCATTAATTTTTGAGTAACATTTCAATTAAGGTATGTGAGGGATCTCATGGGTCATATGGCAACATATCTTGTGGAAATGTCAAGCAAGTCTGACTTTAAAAGCATTGCTCAACAGCCAGATATTATCCTGCCGGTAAGGAAAGAAATTCTGAAAGAAGTTCTATTAATTTTCTTACAAGAACAATATAACATCACAACATCTTGTAGGTCAGTTGCTTGCTGGAGAGGCTTCGGGGGGCTGCCAGCGCTTCAGAACCTCGTACACAAAAAGCAATTTATGAGTTGGGATTCTCTGTAATGAATCCTGTTCTAGTTCTTCTTGAGGTCTACAAACATGAGGTATTATTTGTATTCATTTACAATTGTGTATTTTTCTTTCACAATATGTCGACTTTCAAAGCTCCATTTTTCTCAGACCTCCCCCTTTCTAGAGTAATTATAATAAAATTTGTTGTTCCTATTTGTGCATGTTTTTCAAAAATTGTACAGATACCTTGCCCATTTCCTTGATTAAGGTTTTTTCTCATTCATAAATCACTCAGTAGTATTTGCAATTCACTTTGAAGCATTGGTATTCGAATCCCTCTAACTCTTAAGGATTTCTTCTCCCTTATGCTTTAACCTGTGGTGAATCTTTTTAATGGAATTTCGATAGTACATTCATTTATACTGATCTTCAATTATTTTTTAGTCTGCAGTTGTATATCTGATACTTAAGTTTGTAGTTGCTTGGGTGGATGGACAAATAAGCTATCTAGAGCCTCAGGAAACTGCTGTTGTTGTTAATTTCTGCATGAGTTTGCTTCAGCTTTACTCATCAAACAATATTGGCAAGGTATTTTCTTCTTCTGGGCATTGCACTCTGTTTTTGTGTTTAATTAGTGATTTTGGATGGTATGAATTGTTTATTGTGAAATCATGATTGTTGCAGCCGTATCCCACTAAGATTATAGTAACCAGTTAGCTTCCTATCTGACATGCTTTACGCCTTCATTGCTCTTGCAGATATCAATAAGTCTGTCAACCAGCTTACTTACTGAAGCAAAGACTGAGAAATACAAGGATCTACGTGCTCTTCTCCAGCTCCTTTCAAGCCTTTGTTCCAAAGATCTGGTACGGTTTTTTATTTTGTCTTTGCACTGAGGTTGTTCATCTGTTCATTGCTATTAAGCTTTTTATGAATCTATTGATGAATACATAACTGCAGGTTGATTTTTCATCCGATTCTACAGCGACACAGGGCACAAACATATCTCAGGTAACTTTGAATCTCATTCCTGTGACAAAATTGTAGATAATATCTGACACGTTGCTCTTGCAGGTCGTTTATTTTGGTCTTCATATAGTTACTCCTCTACTATCGTTGGACCTGCTGAAGTACCCCAAGTTTTGCTATGATGTGAGACCTTCTATCCTTCTTGAGGGAAAAACCCCCGTTTCTTTATGTTCTGAAGCTAATATATGGTATAACTCTTGTGCAGTACTTCTCATTGCTGTCACATTTATTGGAGGTCTATCCTGAAACAGTTGCACAACTAAACAGCGAAGCCTTTTCTCATGTACTAGGAACTCTTGATTTTGGTCTTCACCATCAGGTAGTTTAAGTGTTTAAACTTTAAATAATAGTGGTGGATACTAATTTAGGTGACAGATATATGCTAGAGCTCATGTGGTGATCACTATAAATTGGTTTAAAATGCAAAGAATTGACACACCTGCAAGCTGAACAACCAAGAAGAGAAGAAGTACATCATTAAAAAAATGCATTATATGTATGTTAGTTTTGGGCTTTTGTGGATTTTATGTTTTTATATGTGCATGCGTTGGCATTGTTTCTTTATACAAGAAATTTGCTTGCTGAACCTGCATGGTTGAATGTTTGGTTAGGACATGGAAATTGTTCATATGTGTTTGAGAGCTTTGAGAGCTCTTGCTTCCTACCACTACGTGGAAACAAGTGCTGGCAAAGTAGGCTTGGGCTCACATGCTGCAGGTCTTAAGGATCCTAGTGGAAATTTTAAGGAAGGCATTTTGAGCCGGTTCCTTCGCTCAGTACTGCAGTTACTCCTTTTTGAGGATTATAGGTAAAGGCTGAGACGCACATGGTGGTTCAAGGAGTTCATCCTGTTGCTTTTGTTGCCATCTTAATTTAAAGCTTTCATTTTCATGATTTCAGTCCTGACCTGGTCAGCAGTGCAGCAGATGCTCTCCTTCCTTTGATACTTTGTGAACAAAGCCTATACCAGGTAGTTCTCTCGAAGCTTTTTCTATAATGTTAACAGGGTCTTTCAATTGGATGACTGACTTTTGTGTGTTTATGTTTTCAAGTGCTTGTATGGTAATGAAGTGTCTATTACTTCCGGTTGTATCCTAGGCTATATTGGTTTGAGATTTTTTTGGGTTTCTGTCCAAATTAGCCCCCCTATAGGCAACACGTATCACATTTTCTGAGGTTGTACTGATATATGGCAGTAGTCAAAGCTGTGTTGTTTTACCTCACCATTCTTTGAGTCAATTGGTTTCTCCAATACTGCTAGATGAGTTGCCTGTGTGTAGTCCAATTATATTAAGTAGGTTCCAATCATAAATTATCACTCCTCATTTCTTAAATTATTCTTTGTTCTTTCTTCATAAATTGTTCATGGTTTTGTGCAGAGATTAGGCAGTGAATTGATAGAGAGGCAGGCAAATGCAACCTTGAAATCAAGGCTGACAAATGCATTGCAGTGTCTTACAAGTGCGAATCAGCTTTCATCTACTCTTGATCGGAAGAACTTTCAAGTTTTCAGGAAAAATCTGAACAGCTTCCTGATTGATGTTCGAGGATTCTTGCGGACAATGTGACTCAGATCATATATACTCTATTGTGTAAATAGGGGGAGAGGTGTGTAGGAAGGGGTGTTCTGTTAATTTTTGTACGATTGCACAACAGAACCAATTTTGGTACCTTGCATGGTTGCTCTGTGAATACTCCAATGAATTGTTGTGATCCCAAGCTGAATGATTGCAATCGGTACGTTAAGAGATAACCATTTAGTAACTTTACCAGGCGCTGCTATCCATCCAGATTATTGGTGGGCTGTGCTTGTGATTTTTTCAGCCATCAGTTATGTCCTCTTTTGTTTGTTTACCTTATGTTTTGGTTTCTACCTTTCGCTCATATGCACCTAGCATATGATTTCGTTGAATTGGATTAACTAGGATCAGACACAGAGAAGCTACTAGAATAGGACTTGAGTTATACCGTCATGGCTCTGGCATTGGCAACTTGTTCAAGGTTCTCTTTACCCTTTTAGGTAACCTCTAAACAAGTCTCATTTCTGAATTTACTTGGATTGGATGGATGGATGCAGCATGATTGCTGGTGGTTAAGAAATCTGACCAATTTGCTGTAACACTGTTTTAAACAAGTGAGATACTATATTTGTCCAAGGTTTCAGAGTCACCAAGCTGTACTAGTTTTTCTTCTCGGCCCTTTTTTATATTTTATTTTTATATATCGATTATGATAACAAAAAGGAAATCCAATTTCAACCGGCTGATAACTTTGAGCAACTTGGTGTCTTTTCTTGGGATGTGTGAATGCGGGGCGAGCCAGCATGGTAGTCTCGGTGGCCGAGTGTGGTCGGGATTTGTGGTGTGTGTAGTGCGTCAGATCATGATCTTTAATCAAACAATCGTGGCCAAGGAGAGAACACCTCACGGCCATTGGTTCTTCACTAGATAAAAAATGACAACAGTTATCATTATTTGGTGACATTTGGTCGTGACAAAAGACATTAGTCACTTTTTTGACTTTTTGAGTGACTAAAAAAGCTTTTAGTCACATTTTTTACTTTCTTTGGCGACTAAAATCTTTAGTAACTCCCACAATAGTCATCAAATGTCATTAAATGTGGCCGAAAGAATCTAGGTCTAAACAAATATTCACCATGTCATTGTTGTGCACAAATCTCTTGCTCACTTGTGCAAATATACTCTTCTTCGAAAGCTTTGGTTTCTTCTGACCATAGTTCTACAACAAAACCATAAAATGGGAGATACACTTGTTAAGCACAAATTACAGTACGACATGGGGGAAATTTGAAACTACATGACACAACTGGAAATGATACCTTTTGTCTGTCTAGTGCATAGTCATAATCTATCCTCTCCCTCCCTTCCTCTAATTACTTTTACCAAGTTTGATTGACCGATTCCCCACTTATTTACCTAGAATATATTATTGCCAATTATATATGACAAGACAGTACTGTCACAGGGTCAGTCTAACATTTCTATTACGCTTCCATCTGCTCTTGTGATGGCACCTGTTGTGAAATAATTGCAAGCACACTATTCACACAAGTAATATATAAATAAATAAAGCATACCATACACACAGGTAATATTTAAATAAATAAATTGTCGTTCCCATGACGATTGTAATATCATATCAACTACCGATTATGATTAATCCTATAATTTATTTGAACGATTGATTATGAGTGATTAATTTATTAAATTAAAACAATTATGAAAAACAACAATTTAAGTAACAATTGAGAATCAAGTTGATGAGGCACTAGAGCATCTAATTTCACCAAAACCAATTCCACTTAATTCTTATAGCCAATTAATCCTAAATACTACCCATGTTGACAATTGGTTTCTCCTAATTCATTTGATATCATTTCTTAGGCTCAACCAAAAGTATTCTCAATTAACAACCAATTCTCTCTTCAGCAATGGATTTAGAAAATCAAGAACCCATTGAGTAATATGAGAACCTGCAAGAAAACTGCATGAGTCATGTTAGTCCCTATCGGGCACTCATTCAAGACATGATATGTGTTATATGACAATCACCAAACATCTCCTCTCGGTCTTTGTCTAGATAATCAAATCAATTAAATATTGGCAAGATATTGAAAGCTTTAAGAACAACAAATACTCAACACCGAATAGAAATAAGAAATTAATATAAACTATAAAAATTAAGTATTCATGGTTAGACTACATCGTAGCCCTAGCAAGGAAAATTAGTTCATGATGACAGTAAAGATAAACAAAATAATCATTATCATAAAACCAATTTGGATGATAGACTTGATCTTAGGAATCTCCACAACAACACGTTTGAAAGCCCCAAGGACATGGTGGCAATACTCGCAACTCTCTCTGATATTTTATGTGTGTGTATCAAAGGTTCTTTCTCTTTAGGTTAAACTTGAATATTTATAGGCAAGGGGAATCCTCCAAAGACAAGAAAAGGCAATTTTTGAGAATATTTAGGAATAATAGGAATAATGGGACTAATGGAAAGACCAAAACCCATTCTAAAAAGATAGAATATGCAGGTGGGCTCTTTTGAAATAAATATTTTCAACTCAAAGAAGGAAATCTCCACACCAGCTCACTTCACCAACAGAATTGTGGGAGCAAATTTCTTCCCATGAGAATATTTGATTGAGATTCCTCTTCCTTCGTCGCCGTCTCCTTCTCCCTGCAAAATAGATTGGAGTAAAAGGATCACACCCGAGGGGTGTTGGCCAAAGGCCCTCCAATGCCTAAGTTAGGTTGAGTGTTTGAAGGAAAACCGGGTGGCTGGAGTCGTGTGTGGTGGCCGGAGCCTTGTGTGTGAGAGAGAAAGAATATGGTGGCTAGGGTTTGTGAGGGATAATTTATGCAGACTTTCAATAGGAATTTAGACGTACCTCAACCCTTGTGTGTAGACGAGTATTTATAGGAGACTCGGAGGCTAGGGTTTCAGAGGAATAATTGCGTAGATGGAAATGAATTATTCCTCCACAATTTGGTGAGATTGGATTAATTAGGGTTTTGATTTATTAGAGATTTAAATCAAAGCTCTAATTGTGGTTGGAATCAAATCAATCCCAATTTAATTAGGTAACTCCCAATTTAATTGAGTAACTAACTCCCAATTAGGTCAAATAATCCCCAAATGGAAGGAATTATTTGACCTAGGGTGATTTAATTCGGTTCCCACAACAACCCACGCCTTTTCCAGTTCACAACAATTCACACCAAGAACTCCATTTGTATGGGCATAATGGACTCCTTCAAAGATCAACGCATTTTGAATAATCTCTAAACATATATGTAACTAATAACTTCCTTTTGGCTTCGTTTAATATGTTTATCTTATGTGATGTTTGTAGAGAATATCTTCATCCTTTGTCGAGGACTTGCCTTCCCCAACATCAGCAAATGACAACACAACCCACATCAACTAGCACCTCCACCAGCTTTCACACGATTTCGGCTCCAATGTGATGGTAAAAATTTCTAGCTCAATCTCTTTTGGCACCATCTGAGACCAATTGTGAATGATAAATTGACACTTTCTAGTTGTTAAGAGTTCCTTGAGTTGATGCTTTCACCAATTTTGATATCTTAAGCTCCCAAAATCATAATTTTAGCTCCAAAGCATTGCTAGAGATGATTACCTACAAAATCTAAACCAAACACATCAAACTAACCAATTTGATATGAAAACAAAGCAAATAAAGATATATTCTATATGTAAAATATGAATATATCAAACTACCTCAAACTTATCTTTTGCTAGTCCCCTGAGCAAAACTAGAAACAAAAAACAAAAACAAAAGCAAAAACAAAACACAAAGCTAACTAAACCACTTCGCAAAGGTTTTACTACAAAACAAAGTCATTAAAGGCACCACATCTAATAAAACTAATAAAGACCAATTCATGCCAATCACACTTGCAACACTAAAGCTATGCCACTTTGATTAAATTGCATCATAGTGTAACGTGTGGTAACAAAACCCATAACATTAAATCTTAAAAACAACCACACTTGAACGCCATGGTATTATTTCACATTGACTCTAATCCTCACTGGATATATATTTTTCTCTCAAAATCCTAGACTTACACTCAAATGTCACATATGTGTATGAAGTCATGTAATGGAAATCAAATATTAACACATATGATTAACATGAAGAACGAAAATCTCTAAAAATAAAGTTTCATGAAAGAATTGAATACTAAGAACAAGAGTACATACCGCACCTCCAAGCAAGATTTCTCAAAAGATTAGTTAGGTCTTTTACTTCAATTGTCATGAAAGGCTAGGCTCGAGTTAAGAAAGAAATGAAAGGAATAACAAAAACTTAGGACATACCAAAGCATTATTCATGATCACATACACGGATAGCTCCTTTTAAACATTTTGTAATACTTAGCATCCGAGAATTGTGCATCCTACTCCATTACACTAGCAAGTACAGGAAAACTACCTCTCCCAACCTTTATTCTCACTAACAAAGGAATACATGAATGATTGGAAAGCTATACACATTCCCCTCTCATTCGGTGTGGAAGACATCTCGCTCCTCATACTTGGAGTGTACATCTCTCACTACCTACTCTAGGGATGTAGCATCTCCTACTACTCACTTCCCTTTTCTCACCCACTTTTCCAAGTGAGTTGAACCCCTATTTGTACTCTCATAGATGACAAGCCCCGTCTATTTATGCATAACCCCACTAAGTTCACTAAGTGTTAAAGGAAAGAAATTGGTCAACTATTGTAATTAGCACAATCTCAGTAATTAGCTCAGATTGAGTCAATCACAGCTATTGTGATTGACTTACTTAGAATAGATTTCCTATTTACTTAGAACAGAATTTGCAATCTGTATAAAGCTTGTACATTACAGTCTCATTGATATCAATACAAACTACAGAATTCCATATTCTTTCATGGTATTGGAGCAGGTTAGCCCATGTGTGAAAGCCCAACGGCCACACGTGCTTCATGCCACCTAATATGTATTGTCCACGTGTTAGGCTTGAACATTCGCCACAAGTGCGGGGGCGTGTGAGAATGTGAAGGTGAAATGTCCCACATTGGAAAGTTAAGAAACCTAGCAAGAGCTTATAAGGAGTTGGGCTACTCCCCATATTGCCAATTGGTTTTGGGGTGGAATCTCAACTTCCTTCAATGTGAGAATGTGAAGGTGAAATGTCTCGCATTGGAAAGTTGAGAAACCTAGCAAGAGCTTGTAAGGAGTTGGGCTTCTTCCCCCATTGCCAATTAGTTTTGGGGTGGAACCTCAACTTCCTTTATGGTATCAAAGCACCAATATTGGTGACTCTGCCCAAACGTCTTCCTCAAATACAAACATCCAACCAACACATATCACCGACATGGGTGACAAAAAATCATCCAAATATGAAATCAACATATCCTACCCACTCACCCTACACCATTCAGACTCACACAGCCTTGTTCTCGTTTCCAAGCCTCTTGAAGGCCATAATTACGGTCAATGGTGCCAATCTATGCGAATTGCCTTGAGTGCTAAAAACAAACTAGGATTCATTGGCGAAACCATAAAATCCCCAGCAAGCATCGATGCCAAATCTGCTATTTGGCAGAGATGCAATGACATGGTGTTATCGTGGATTCTGCAATCACCACATCCCGATATCGCAAGCAGTGTGCTTTGCTGCACCTGCGCATCCATGGTGTGGAATGATCTTAAGGACCGGTTCTCACAGAGCAACGATTCCAGGATTTACCAAATCCGCCAAGAAATCGCCGAACATCGACAAGGGCACCTTATGATTTCGGAATATTACACCAAACTCAAGGCCCTATGGGATGAATTAGATTCCTAACCCATCATCTACAATTGCAAGGGTTCCAAAACACGTGCCTCAAGAGAAGAGAAGGAGAGAGTTATGCAATTTTTAATGGGTCTTAACGAACCTTATTCAACTGTGCGTGGGTCGATTCTGATGATGTCGCCGATCCCCAACACGTTGCGTTCATGGCTTGATCCTCCAACACGAGCGGCAGATGGACTTGGCAAACCGTCAAATCGGATCCCATGCAATGCAAACCGGTTGTTGAGGCCCAAAAAAATCCATGGTTGGGTCCGGATAAATTCCAAGCCTAAAGCGATATGTTATTGAGAAAAGACTCGATTTGGAGCATGCAAAAATCTGCCATGCATGAGTTATACTTCGCATGCCATGCCAAATAAAAATCCATCGTGCAAGAAACTGAGATTAAAATTATAAAAACACATTTAGCTCTGCGAATCCATGCTAATTATCTTACCAAGCGTCGTAATTAAAAGCATGCCAAGCAACATGCCATGCCAAGTGGGAAATCATTATTGCACTACAAGCTTAAGTGGGCCCAAGCCACTCAAATGCCCCAGGCTTGCTTGAGTGGGTTGTGGTATGGATGGTAACAAGTTATCATGGGGCCCATCGATGGGTCGAGAAATGGAAGTCTCGGGTCGCTTGGGGGCCTCGGGACTCAAGCCCATTTTTTAGGCCCAAACGTGGGTAAGCACAAGAGAAAAAGTAGCCCATTGCCTCAACTAGAATAACCCAACCAAAATAGCCCCATTGCTCCAACTAAGATAGCCCAACAAAAATAAGCCCATTACCCCAATTAGAATAAGCCAACTAAAAGGCCCAACACTTGATCAAATTATCCCATCCATTGGATGAATCATGTGGTGGACTTAAAAAGCCTATGTAATTAGAATAAAATGGCAGCACAAGTCTTTGCACTCAGCTGGGAAAGAAAACCACAAAGGAGCTTGCAGAGTCCACATGTGAAGGGGCTGCTAGGAGGCTTGGGAGCAAGTTCCAAGCAAAAATCCTTCAAGGAACCAAGGGATATTAGCACGCAAGGAAGGATGCCATCTCTTAAACCAGCAGGCGCACCCACTTTCTTTCCCTCATCAGATTTGGCCATGGAAAGAGGAAGAAAGATGAGAAAGAAGATGGGTGAAAAAGGGAAGTTCCCCTCTGAGGCAGCCGCTGGAAGAAGCCTGGAGCACCCAAAATCTCTGATTTCGAGGGATTGGGCTAAGCTGACTTTGCCACCATGAAGCAAGTCAAGAAAGAGGAGAAGAAAGGAGGAGGAAAGCTTAGCTAGATTGGGAAGAAACTATTAGGGTTTCTTGGAGAAGAACAAACCCCAGCAACTATAAATAGGGCCTCTTCTACCCAACACAACACAACCGCACACTTCAGAGAGCAAGCTTCCTCTCTCTCACCTGCAAACTCAGTAATTTTCGTGCTTTTTGGTCTATTACTCTTATTTCCCCCATTTTTCCCCTTATGACAGGATACTCAGAGTCACTGCCAAGCTGCCGGAAGTTATACTCAAGCCACCCATTCCTTTCTTTTCCCCCATTCTCAGCTAAACCTTTTTGCAAATTCTTCATTTCCTACCTTAATACCTATTTTCCCCTAAGAATATTCAGTTTTCTCTCAAGTGCTAAACCCATGATAATTTTGCTCCCATGCCATGATCTTCTCATGCAAAACTAGAAGATTTATGTGTAATTTGTTGTTATTTTTATTGGTGAAGGTAACCAAGGAGTCTCCTGAGGTGTCATCACCCTTTCGAGACATCTTTGGGGCTTAATCTTTGAACTCAGATACAAGGGGGACATCTGCATTAGACTGCTCCTTACAGCAGCCCAGCCCACCTACTGCTGCTCGAGGGAAAAGTCCCTACACCGATCACTATACGACCATCAAGGGCGGCACAAGCTCCGAAAACTCAGCGGTGGCGAACCCCCTGGTGCTGGGGATGGCAAGCACAGCTCCTACTCAAGGAGGTCTTTGAAGTGTTCTTATTGCGATGGAGACACTCACATAGTTGAAAATTGTTATTATCTCAATGGTTTTCCTGTGGGCCACAAATTGCATGGCAAGAATGTCAAGCCCAAAAACAAAAGGCCTGCTACCTACACTACTGAAAAGGATCCAATTCTAGAGCATGACAGCAAATCCAACGAAAGCCCAACTTTCACTACCGAAGAATACAATCAATTGATCACCCTTTTGCACAACTGACCCGATAATTTTCCACTTGCAAATGCAACAGGTATTGTTACATCCACCTGCAATCTTTCACAGCATGACCCACATTCAAATATCTATTGGATAATGGACAGTTGAGCCTCAGATCATATTTCATGTTTTGCACCTACACACAACACAATCAATACTCAACATGATTTTGTTGGTTTACCCAATGGAGGAAAAGGAGAAATAAAAAATATTGGGTCCATTAAATTGTCTGAAGCCTTAACTCTTGACGGTGTTCTTCATGTACCACAATTCAATGTGAACTTATTATCTGTGAGCAAATTGACATGAGGATTGAAGTGTATTGTGATTTTCTTTGATAAGTTTTGTATTGTGAAGGACGTGAACACGAGGAGGATGATTGGCCTGGGCAAGCATTTTAATGGGCTCTACTACCTCAAAGCTACCCAAAATCCACATTTAGCTCATCATGTTCACCACACCTCCCATCTTTGGCACCAACATCTAGGTCACCCATCCAATGCACCTACTCAATTCCTTTCCAATAAAATTCCAGAAATTGTCTGTGATCCAAATCATGTTTGTGATATTTGTCCTTTAGCAAAGCAAACTCACTTATTTTTTTTCTCCATCTACTACAATGTCATCCAATGCACCTTTTGATTTAATTCATTTTGACATTTGGGGGCCACACAAAATTCACACTCACACTAGGGCACAATATTTACTAACTATTGTGGATGATTTTACCCAATTTACATGGATCCATCTCTTAAATTTTAAATCAGAAACACAAGGGGTGATAAAATCATTTTTCTCTTGTGTCTAAACCCAATTCAATCTTCCTGTCAGAACCTTGAGTGCCGATAATGGGAGTGAATTTCTGTCTCTCCAATCCTTTTCTAGAGACAAAGGTACCTTTTTCTAACACTCATGTCCCAACAAAATGGCATAGTTGAGTGAAAACATCGACATCTTTTAAATGTGGGTAGGGCGCTCCGTTTCCAGGCCAACATTCCCTTACGTTTTTTGGGGGAAAGTTTACAAACTGCATGCTATCTCATAAATCGCCTCCCCACACCCTTACTCAAACACAAATCCCCATATGAACTCTTGCACAACAAATCTCCCCATTATTCTAATTTATGGGTCTTTGGTTGTTTGCGTTATGCTACCAATCTTCTTCCTAAACACAAGTTTGATGCACGGGCTCGTCGATGTGTCTTCTTTGGTTATCCACTTGGTTAAAACGGTTATCGTCTTTATGATCTTAGTACAAAAAATTTCTTTCCTCTCAAGAAGTGGTTTTTCACGAAAATATATTCCCATTTTCTACATCCCTATCCGAAAATCAAGATGACACCATTGTCCTACCCACTCCATCCCATGGCTCATTACCTTTACCAGAACCCTATCTGGCCCCCACAATCCCCATCCACCCCACGATCCCCATACCCAGGTTGCCCCAAACCTCCCCATCTCCAATTCGCCAACTCACTCCCCATATCCCTCTCCTATAGCCTTAGACAACGTCCTTCCTTCATCCCTTGACGCCCCAGCATCGTTGTCTCCACCCATCACACCACATCTTCCCACCGTTCCCTCCTCACCTTCCATCGACACCCACCCCCCACCTATTCACAAATCCACCCACCCTACCAAACCCCCTTCCCACTTCAAAGATTACCAAGCTCACCATGTTGCCTTGCTTGCTCCTGGCGCTCCTTCCCCAATCACGTCTAGCACTTGCTATCCCATCACTCAGTATGTATCTTACTCCAATTTTTCTGAGCATCATAGAATTTTTGTCAACAATATCTCTCAATTGGTTGAACCCAACACCTATGATGTGGCACGGCATAATCCACACTCGGTTGAGCCCATGAATTATGAACTTACAGCTCTGGAGGAGAACAACAGTTGGTCCTTAGTTCCATTGCCAACTGGTTATCCTCCGATTGGGTGCAAATGGGTTTTCAAAATCAAATACAATTCTAATAGTTCCATCGAGAGATACAAAGCTCGCTTGGTCGCCAAAGGATTCACCCAACGTGAAGGCATTGATTATACTGATTGCTAAGCTTATCACTGTCCGCTGTCTTCTGACTATTGCATCTGTCTGCAATTGGCTGCTTCATCATATGGACGTGCACAATGCTTTTCTTTAGGGTGACTTTCATGAAGATGTCTACATACTTCCACCGACAGGGGGAGCACACTGTGTGTCGTCTTCACAAATCCTTATATGGTCTCAAACATGCGTCTTGAAGCTAGTTTCATAAGTTTTCATCTGCTATACCGAATATTGGTTTCTTCCAATCCAAAGTAGATTATTCTATGTTTACACAAACATGTGGTAAATCTTTCACTGTTATATTGTTATATGTTGATGATATGATAATCACTGGAAATGATGATGATGCCATATGAGACCTTAAACATTTTCTTGGCACCTATTTCAAAATCAAAGACCTTGGACCTTTAAAGTACTTCCTTGGAGTTGAAATTGCATAATCCAAGTCTGGCATTTCTTTTTGTCAACGAAAGTATACACTAGATATCTTGGAAGATGCGAGCTTACTTGGTGCTAAGCCTAAAAAAAAATCGTATGGAAGCCAATGTTGCCCTCATGCCTACAGGGAGTGACCCTCTCAAAGACCCCACTTGTTATCAAAGACTTATTGGAAGATTAATCTATCTGACAATAACAAGACTAGAAATCACATATGCAGTAAATACACTCAGTCAGTTTATGCATGAGCCCCGGAAGCACCATTTTGACACAGCACATAGGCTCCTTCACTACCTCAAAGGAGCTCCTGGCCAAGGGTTATTATTCTCTTCGAATGGGCCACTACACTTGACTGCATATTGTGATGTGGACTGGGCACGATGTCCTTTTACAAGGCGCTCGGTTACTAGATATTGTATCTTTCTTGGCAGGTCACTCATATCATGAAAAAGCAAGAGGCAGGTTACTGTCTGAAGGTCATATGCAGAAGCTGAGTACCGTTCCATGGTAGTTACCACTTGTGACCTTACTTGGTTGCAATACCTCTTACAGGACCTACAAGTGGAGCACCGCCAACTAGCCACCTTACTTTGTGACAACAAGGTAGCACTCTACATTGTAGCCAACCCATTTTATCATGAATGGATCAAGCACATCAAATTGGATTGTCATGTTGTTCGTGAGAGAATTCAAAATGGAGAAATCCAAACAATTCATGTGCAAACAAAACATCAAGTTGCTGATATTTTCACTAAGCCGCTGCCTGCACCCTTGTTCCAATCCCATCTTGGCAAGTTGGGTGTAATAGATATTCACACTCCAACTTGAGGAGGAGTGTTAAAGGAAAGAAATTGGTCAACTGTTGTAATTAGCACAATCTGGCATGAGGATTACTCATTCCTAGGGTTGATCAAAGATTAAAGAAGCGGAAGCACATCAAGCATGAGGATTGCTCATTCCTAGGGTTGATACACCAAAACAAGATTAAAGCGAGATGAATCCAAGATCTTCAATCACCATGAGGATTGCTCCTTCCTCTTTGCCAAAATCTCATTGACAAAGCTTTCTAAGTCATAGAAGTGTGACCTCTAAGTCTCACAACCAAAGGGATGATTGAGAAATGAACACTATAACCATGTTGAGGCTTGATGGACTAGAGGAGCCCCACAAGGTGGCCGGGCATGGTGTAGAGAGAGAGCCATGGAGTTGCCTCCAAGCTCTCTACCTTTAATGTTACCAAAACCTAATGTGTGGGAGAGACTAAAATTGGTTTATATAGGCCAACTAGTCAACACCCTAAAGTCCATAAAATGGACCCCTAATAATTGGACATGGTGAAAGTCTTGGGCCAATTAAGTCTCCTGCACTTTTAGCTCATTAACCCACTTAAGTGCAAGCCCAATGGGTAAAAACCAAAATAATTTTGCGGGCCCCACATAAGTCGTCATACGCTTATATGCATAATTAATCACTTTAGTGATTAATTATTATTCTTAATTAATTAATCCAACTCCCACTTAATTAATCTCAATTAATTGTACATCTTCATTTGATATCTCGCTCCTTCCCTTGTATAGTTTCAATCCAATAGGTATTTGAATCTTCCATACAAATATGATTAGGAAAGTCCTCCTCAATCATATCCATCACTTCGGCCGAAGATTCCCGAATCACATCTTAGAGTATTCTCCCTCTTAGACAATTATCTAAGGCAAAGATCTTTTGTTGTACCACTACAAGAAAATAGGCTTTAGTTGACACTTCATAGTTGACGCTTATTGAAAAAGCATCAACTATTCTACTAAACCGTGACACTTTTCAATAAACGTCAACTATGTGCCAGTGTTTCGTGACGTTTGATAAAAAACGTCAATTAAAACCCTCTATACTTGACACTTCTTAAAAACCATCAAGGTAAGCCCCTTATACTTGACGCTTTTTTAGGGGGGAAAAAAAAGAAAAAAAACAAGTGAGATAGAGTTCGCAAGAGGTCGCTCCAAATCAACTCGCTCTTTTTTTTTGGGTCAAACTCGTTCTTTTTATCTTGGTCACCACCTCTTTCCAAAACCCAAAATGCAAGTCTAGGTTTTGCCACTTTCTCTTCAATTCTGAAATTGGAAACACAAATTAGAAGATGAAACAAAGTTGAATCGCAAATCAGTGGGTTCTTGCTCTGCTGGTTGGGGCGGCCATGACATCCCCTACACTGTACTCTCTCTTCCTAAATCTGAAACCACCATGTCTTCCTCTTTCCAGGATCTGAAGCCATGACAGCCCCTATCCTCTCTCTTTGTAGTCTCACCATTGGAGATTGACAACAAGGAACGCCATCGCCCTCTGCCAAAAGGTAATTTTAATTATTCAAGGTTTGAGTTTTTTCTAATTTATATTTTATGTTTTATGTTTTAATTTTGTGCTGTGGTCTGTGCAGGTTTTCAACTTTTTAATTTCTGTTTGACCATTAATTTGCAGACAAGGTGAGGATTTCATCTTAGAATACTCTTCCCCCCAATTTTCCATATCGCATTATTTTCTTCTTCCCCAGATTGCACTCTCTCTCTCTCTCTCTCTAACCCAAAACCCTCTCCGGCTCTATCTGACCCCAATCCCTCCGATTCTCTCTAACTCGAAACCCTTTATCATTCTTTCTCATATAGAAATTCTCTTGGTTCCCAAACCCTCTCACGACTGCAATCTCAAGGTAACCCTAACTCTCTCCATGCTCTTTTATTTTCCAAATTTTATCAAAACATTCTTTCAGTTTAGCTTTGCGGAACCTCACGGCTGCACTCTCAAGTTGGTTTTACTAAATTTAATGGAACTTCATTGGGTATGAAGCTCCAAATTCTTTCAATTAATGTGCTAGCAGATATTACAAAGTTTCAAATTCTTTCAAAAGTTTAGATTTAGATTTGTTATTATTTAAATTTTGCAGAATCTAATGGTGCTTTGGTTTGTTTTTAGAAGAGAAGCCATGTGATTCGTTGAAGTTGTAGAAAAAGCTGGGTGGAGGACGGTTGGAGAGAGGTGAAAGTCAGCTCTTGATACACTTTTTTTCCCCTACTTGAATTTTAATTTTGTTTTATTTATTTTTTTGCTTAGAGATTTGTCTTTTTCAAACCAGACTTGAGACCTCCTGTTGGGTTCTCTAATCTCAGCCACCCACTTCACCCATTTTCTCCAATTAAAGTTCCTTTGGTACATGTAAGTATACTTAATTTCCACTTGCATTTAGTTATGTTTCTTTGGTTAGGAAATGGTGGTGATTGTGATTAATTTTCTCCTTTTGGTATAGCCATTGAATTGACTAATTTGCGTTTGAAATTGAAGGGAAGCTATCCAAATGGGATGGTATTGGAGTGGAAGAGCCTCTGAAGTTTCTCTTCACAAGACTAGCTAGAGGTTTGATTTACTTTCTTCCTAATATAACATAAGTTATAAGTATCTATTACAAAAAGAGATTGACAAATTGACAGACCCGATACAAGATTTATGTTAATTATTCATGTAAGATTATATACTTGTTTTTAAGATTGTTCAGAAGTGTATTGAGGCAGAAGTTGTTAAGTTTCAGGTTTTTCAGAAAATGTGATTGTGTTATCCATGTTGACTGTTAATTTTGCACAGGTTGTGGGTTAGTTTTGAGGTATAATTACTTGATTTTAAACTACACATATCTAGGATTGTAATTTGGTTGAAGTTTGATACCTTGGTAAGTATGACAACAAAATCTGTCAAAAACAGGGGCTGCAGTTTCAGTTTCGAGACACTTACTTTGGACTGCCTTATCTTAAAAATTAGAGCACCGTTTCTATCAAATTTTATATGGTTTCAAAGTTTATTTAATCAACTTCAGGATGTATGTAAATTGGTGCAGGAGCAACAACAGTTTCCTAAAAGCTCATGTCAAGACATAAGTTGGTGGTTCAATTGATGAATTTCAAGGATCTTAGCATAGCTCACGTCAAGAGTAATCTTCAAGTAATTAATTTGATCTAGATTTCATGGTCTACACACATATTTTTCCTACTTGTACTATATAAAATCAATACCATGACCGAAAATATATAAATCCATCAGATTCATATATCTGATTTATGTTCTTTTTTTCTAGCTTTGATTAAATGTATAGGAGCCAGAAGATGGAAGACTCCGATCAAGGTAAACTTCATTTTTACACACAACTACCTACTTTATCATAATACCAGAAACATTAACATATCATAGTAAAATATGCAATTGTGCTCTTGTATCCTTTTCACATATACTTTCATGTGACTGTTATTATATGAGACTTGTATTTCATTATTTAGTTGCACTGGTTTCTCTATTTTTGGCTATTAATTTAATAACAGCACTTACAGTGTCAATTTTGCAGTTAGAATATGATGACTTGTCTATTTTGATAGGATAATTGCTTGCTGTTTCTTTTATTGTTTCTGAGATTTATTGAGTAAAGGGTTTTGTTTTTGTTTGTTTATGTAGCTGTTGTAGCATGGAATCAAGGACGCCAAATGGTGATTGAAGGTTTATAAAGAGCTATCCATGTATGATAAATTTTTAATGACACTAGGGTCTAGTAAATATGTAATAATTTTAAATGTATCCATACATTTAAGTATATGGTTGTATTTTAAATTATTGTATATAGTTGTATTGTTCTAGTGGATATACAATTTCTAATTTGTTTTTCTATTATTTTTTTAATTTAATAAACCTTGACAGCTTTTATTGTCAAGAAGCGCCTTTTATATATATATATATATTAGGTTTTTGTTCTTGACGGCTAAAATGTGTCAAGTAAGTTTAATTAAACGTCAAGAAACACATTAGTTGACGGTTAGAAAGTGTCAAGGATGACCATACGGTGACGCATTTTCCCATTTTGTGACGGTTTTTATGTGTCAGGGAACACCATTACTTGATGGATAAAAACCGTCAAATATGTGGGTACCCCTTTAGTGACACTGGCATTCCTGACGCTTTTGGAGCCGTCAATAATCTATTTACTTGACACTTTTTAACCGTCAGTAAAGGCTGTTTTTCTTGTAGTGTACACTCACCTACCTCCATGATTTAATCATGAACCCTAACCACATCTTAGGGTCATGCCCACTAGGATCCACAATGCTTTAGTTTGATCAAAGCCCCACAACGCTTCCGCAAGACAACTTTGGTGCTTCAAGTCTAAGGACTAATCTACACTATTGCAACTAGGAGTTCTTGTTTGACATGTTCGTAATAACTCCATCCAAGAACTCTCGGTTGATCGGGTTTAGTGAAGTCATTCTCTATTAAGCACCTACACACTAGTCTCAGTGTCTCCACATGAATGACTTGAGGCTAGTCATCCTCCCATTTGAGCATACACAGTGTGTACCAGTTTTTGTGATTTATTAATGTCTAGTTTATAATCCTATGACTAGGAACATCTTTAGAATTTGAAGGTTTAGCTAGGACGGTCTCTTGAATTTAACTTCTTTAGATTACATCATTTTAATCGTAATCCCAGGACTCATTATTTAGGATTTCATGCCTTTAGAATAACAACTTTGCCCTTATGGATAACCAAATAGCAATGGTTATATGAAATATCCCAGAAAGGTCCCATCTTATGATTGGCTTTCAATGCATATTTCCAACAATCTCCCACTTGCACTTAAAGCCAATCAACTAGGCTACTCTTAGCACTCATCTCGCCTAGGATGTTGATGTTTGATTGAAACTGGATTGTAGCTTTGGTCAGTGGTCTTGTCATACACATGTTTAATGTGTATATTTATATTATTCATACAAGTACCATTTTGAGAATCTCGATGTTTCCTTTATTCATGGTTCTCTAACCATGTGATATTGTCTCTCAAATGTGTTTGGAGCTTTGATGAGTCTTTGATTCCTTGGCTTCAGCTATTGCCTATTCCATCAATGTGCAGACACTATTGATGTTTATGGTTGGAACCAATCATTGCTTCATAAGTGAACCATTTCCCATCCAAAACATTCAGTTACCTCTTAATCGGCGATATTGGCTGCACAACTTTGGAACTAACTTGTTCCAACCACTCGATTCCTTAATCTATAAGATGATCTCGGTCATCAACTTGGATTTTGCATCCAAGTTGAAGTATGTTTTTGATTTTCACTTTGATATTGATATCTCAATATCATTAGAAACCTTGTCCTTACATTTTCCCAAAATACTTAAGGCACTACTACAAAAAGTGAAAAAGACGACCAGAAAAAGACGACGGTAGAAGAAAAAACCGTCGTCGTGTTTAAAAAGACGACGGTAACAAAAAAAACGGTCGTGGATAAGTGACTTAAACAACTAAAAAACGGAGGTACTGTTGAATATTTTTTTATAACGACGCAGACAAATAAAAAAGCGTCGTCTTATTAAAAAGGTTTTCTTCAGAGTTCAAATCAGACAAAAAAACAACGACAGCAGGTATGACAAGCGTCGTCTTTTAAAAATCAAGTGTCCTTTTTTTGATAAAGACATGATTGTTTTGAAAGAACCGTCGTCTATTATACGTAAAGATGACGGGTTTTTTTTAAAGAACTGTCGTCTATTATAAGTAAAGATGACTGTTTTTAAAAAAAGGGTCGTCTATTATATGTAAAGATGACAGTTTTTTTTAAAAAGGGTCGTCTATTATATGTAAAGATGACAGTTTTTTTTTAAAAAGGGTCGTCTATTATATGTAAAGATGACAGTTTTTTTTAAAAAGGGTCGTCTATTATATGTAAAGATGACAGTTTTTTTTTAAAAAGGGTCGTCTATTATATGTAAAGACAACGGTTTTTTTAAAAAAAGGGTCGTCTATTATATGTAAAGACGACGGTTTTTTTTAAAAAAGGTCGTCTATTATATGTAAAGACGACGGTTTTTTTTTAAAAAGGGTCGTCTATTATATGTAAAGATGACGGTTTTTTTTTAAAAAGGGTCGTCTATTATATGTAAAGATGACGGTTTTTTTTAAAAAGCGTCGTCTTTTAAAACACGCTAAAAAAAGGCCGCTTAAGTGAATTCGCGCTCGACAAATTTTCAAATTTTCCCCCGTCTTTGAAAACCTTATCTCTCATTAACAAGCGTCGTCTTTTAAAACACGCTAAAAAAAGGCCGCTTAAGTGAATTCGCGCTCGACAAATTTTCAGATCTTCCCCCGTCTCTGAAAACCTCTTCCTCCTTGAAACCCTCTTGAGCTCTCTAAAACACTCTCATGAAAGGTTTGATTTGAAAGTGACCTAATCTCTCAATATCCTTCTATATTTTGCTAGTGAATTCTGGATTAGTCTCTTTGCGTTTCTGGTATGTTCTTCGTCTCCCTGATTTTAGATTTTCTGTCTCTCTTGATTTGTCTGGTTTGTTTACATATATTTTTTTATTTATGGTTTCTTTTTAGATTTTCTGATTTGGTTCTCAGGAGATGAGGAGGAAGCTTGCAGATTTATAACTTTTTCTTTTGCAGGTTTTCTATGCGAGTCGTATGTTTTTTAGTTGTTCAAAATTTGTTACCTTCTCTTTTCACCATCATTTTCTTTATATATTTTTCCTTTTGCAGGTTCTCGATGGTCTTTTTTATGCTCATTTTACAAGTTTTCTATGGAAATATGGTCCAATGGTAAAATTTCTCTTCCACCTAATTTTATATGTTTATAATCTTAGCTTTTTTTCTCTCTTTGTCATTTTGATTTATTTACAGGGATGATGGAGGAGACTTCAGTTGTGCATCATTTGTCTGTTTGGATGACGAAGGCTTGGATTAGGAGTACGTAGGTCTTGTTCGGAAAAGATTGTACTACTTAATTGGTAGGACTTATGTTTGAATCTTCAAGTTTTATGAAAGAAACTATTTTTGAGTGTATATATTCATTAATAAAGCATTATGGTTGGTTTTCCAGTTAAAATTGTTGTATAGCATCATATGAAATCAAAAAGAACTAAAATGTAGCAGTTTGGGAACTTATTAGACGACGGTTTTCATAATAAATCATGGTCTTTACAGATAATTAACGACGGTTTTTATAAAAAGGGTCGTCTATTATATGTAAAGATGACGGTTTTTTAAAAAAAGGTCGTCTATTATATGTAAAGATGACGGTTTTTTTAAACAAATGGTCGTCTATTGTGAAGTAAATATGACGGTTTTTAAAAAAAAGGGTCGTCTATTATATGTAAAGATGACGGTTTTTCATAAAAAACCGTCATCTTAACCTACAATACACGACGGTTTTCATAAAAAACTGTCATCTTAACCTACAATACACGACGGTTTTTAATAAAACCGTCGTCTTTCCTCCTATAATTAACGATCTTTACCTCCAAACAACGACGATTTTCTTTAAAAACCGTCGTCTTTACAGATAAACAACGACGGTGAAAAGCCGTCGTAATTTGACACCCAAAAAGACGGCGGTCGATTTAACGACGGTTTTCAAAGCATGACAACGACGGTGGATCCCCGTCGTCTATTTCGTTTTTTGTAGTAGTGAGGGCATACACTTGACAGTTGCCATGGTTTTGATCCTGGGCTATACGGATATCGTCTTGTAATATTCACAATAGCACAGACACCTCGGCTCATAGCACAACACGTTATACATGAATCAACCTTTCTCTAAGGCATTTTAGGGTTCTATTCATGTGTTGCACCCTTTTGAGAGTTCTTAGTGTTGAAGAATATAAAGTTCCACATTGGAAACTTGACTAAATAAATTACAACTTATAATAAGTGGTTCCACTCCTAATAGCATCGATGCCTTTTGTGATAAAACCTCATACCTACTAGGCTTTGTAGGTGGTTAAGTTGGGGACAATAATTGGTGTTGTTAGTAGTAGACTGTTGGCCTGTCTCTATGAAATTTAACATGGTATTAGAGTGGGTTGATTGATTGGGCTTGAATTGGGTCTTTATCCTTACCCAATATGTGGTGTTCACATGTTGGGCTTGAATGTTCACCCCTACTCCTTACCCATTACACGGTTCACATGTTATGCTTGAATGATTGACTCCGATGTGGACTTGGCTCCACGTGTGGCCCACTACATGGTGGTCCCACATGAGGGGGCGTGCTGAAGAATATAAAGTTCCACATCAGAAACTTGACTAAAGCACCGAGCCCTAGGCTCTAAAAGCCCACAGGGGGGGAGGGGTGAAGTAGGCTATATGGTAATAACCTATCTTTTTAAAATTTAAGCCCAGCTAAGAATTAATAAGCGGAAACATAAACACATGCACAACCATGATGTTTAATTACTTAGCATATGCAGTGAGTAAATGGAACTGACTGCATGAAACTAGATTGATAAAAACAACACCACGTATTAATACAAATAGAAACCCTTGTGATTATGGATCAATACAGTGCAACGCAATATTGATCCACGTTAGTGTATTGATGTCATTTGAACAAGATGCAACAAGTACAACTAATGACAACATGAATATAAACATACACAAAGATTTGTTAACCTAGAAACCTAACAAGGGTGAAAACTGGGGGACCAAGCCAGTAAGAGAATCCACTATCAATGAGAAGTACAAGATACAAAGGGAGTTGAGCTCCATCTACACTCAGTAGGTAGCTAACTATCTAACCTTCTAGCAAAGCACAATATTAGCTCATCTACATACAATAGGCAGCTAACTATCTAACCTTCCAGAAAAGCACAATCTTTACTTCTCAGCAGCAACCTCTCTTCCAGTCTTTGCATGAGCATTCAGCTCCAATTGCCACAGACAAATCTTCATGGTTCACAACAGCACCAAGCTCCAAGTTGCACAAGGTATAATGATATGAAGTGAGTTGTGGTTTCCGATTTTCATCTTTCTTAATCAAAAAGAATGATTAAGCTAGACAAAAAAAGCCAAGTGTTGTGATGATTAAACTAGAAGTAATAACTTGAAGCATATAGTTTAAATCAATCATAACAACAATGAAACAAAAGACTCAACCGAAATCAATGTGAATATACTTGGAGGAATTTTATGTGTATGCAATCATACTCATACTCTCAAGTAATTAACAATGGCTGAAACAATAAAATAGTTTTTGAATGCTCAAGAGCAGATATAGAATGATTTAAAAAACATAGAACCGGGTCTGCATCAAAGATGTAGATTTTCTGTTTTTACATGTCTAGCATGAATGGTTCTTCTTCAAAGAACTGATAAAAATGAAGCAAGTTCAAATGAACTTCTCAACCTCTTCCTTAGGTCTAGCTTAGTATATATAGAGAATTGATTCGAATGAAGAGGGGATATTTTGAACCACATATAATACAAAGAATGCTGTTTGGTGGCTAAAATATCTGAGAGGGCAAGACAGCAACAAACTCCTATCCTATGGATTGATACAGGAAAAACCAGTATGCAAGTGTATCTCAATGAACAACCTATTAGTTGTCCAATAAGGAGCAACACACATAAATCTATGCATGGTCTGTCCAAGACATGTTTGAAAGAGAAGTTTAATATATGAAAAGCTCAAACCATATTTTTCAACAAAAAGATATTAGACTCCAAAGTTGTCTTTTTAAGAAGAACAATAGTTCAACAAGTTTAACTATTGTTTCCAAAAAGAATAAAATAGTTTTAAAAATCTTCTTGAGACAAGCTATTCATACAAAGCACACAAGGCAGGGGATAAGAATAAATAACAGTAAAATATCATGTGCTTTGTGAGCTAGAACAAATGAAGGAGCTGCAAGGTTTTGACTACAAATATTTAACACAGCCATAGAGATATTAAGAAGAACAAAGAGGGAACACAGGCAGTAACAGGCGTTGAAATAAAGAGCCCATGATTTGTCAGAAACATCATGTAGAAAAATAACATAAAGACTTCCCTTTAGAAAACTAGTTTCAAGAAAACAAATATTATATAATAACATGTTATTTTCAAGAATACTAAAAGAGAGAGTGGAAGGTCTGTTGAAGGAAGACTCTTACTTTTGAAAACAAGTTTCAAGAAGTTTAAACTGATAAGAAGATATTTGAAGTCTTCATCGAATGAAATCAAGAGCTGAAGATATTTTAATAAAATATTAATTGATACAACTCAAAGTGGATTGAAACAGAATATCATGGATTGATACAGAATAAAGCAAAACATGTTTTTAAAGCATGTATCAATCCATGTGTATGAATGTAAATTGAAAGATGGATTAAAACAGACTGGCAAGGATTGATACAGAATGAAACAGAAAACGAATTTTAAGACTTTTATCAATCTTGTGAATGTATGCAATGATTTTTGAATTGCAAAGATGACACTTTTGAATCTAGCATGTGCATTCAAATAGACTTAAACCAATACATATACCTCAGCAAAATACACTAGTTTTGTCATAAGAGAAGAGCCAAAATATAATCCTTACAGCTCGTCTCTCTGAAATTTAACACTTAGAACATACACAAATTATAATAAGCAGTTCCACTCCTAATAGCACTGAGCCCTTTGATGATAAAACCTCACACCAACTGGGCTTTGTAAGTGGTTAAGTTGGGGACAATATCGGTGTTGCTAGTAGTGGACCGTTGGCCTGTCTCTCTGAAATATAACACTTAGAACATACACTTTCAGAAAAGTGTAAACCGTTCCTACTCTTAGTGTCACATCCCACTCTTACTAGCAAGATATTGTCTATTTTGGGCCCCGCATGCACAAATTTGTTCATGGGCTTAAGCTTGTGCTTTCTTTTCCAAAAAGTGTCTTACTAAGTGAGATGGCAACTGCTCTTACAAGGCACTTCACATTTCCCTCCCCGAGTGATGTGAGATTGTTCACCGATCTTGTTGCTTCCTAACCCCCTTAGGGACGAGCGTCCTTGCTAGCACAATTCTAGTCGGGGTCTAGCTACTGCTAATACCAAGTTGATAGGACTTGCCTTGGAATCCCCCTTGGAATCCGAAATGAACCCTATGTTGGTCCGACATCTGCCAGATGTTGTGCGTACTTTACTAAATTACCCTTAACCTTGTTTGAAAACAAATTATGCATTAGATGTTATATTCTTATTTAGATCAGTGCACTAGACACTAAGTTATATCATGTTTGATAAGAGTTTAAATTAGATTATACCTTGAGGCCCAAAACCTTCTGAATTAAGGAAAGTTTTGAAGCCAATTAAAGGGATCCTATTTATTTCCTTTTGCGTGAACCGTTGCTTGATGGGTCTAGAGTGTTAGTCAAGTTGGCCCTTGGTGATGAGTAGAGACAACTTGACCTAGCCCTATATAAGCTTAAGAACCTGCTCTCATTAGACACTTTCTCTAACCCTAAGCTCATCATAAAGGGATAGCTGAAACAGTTTCTGAGAGAGAGTAAAAGTTTTAAGCCATTCATGCCTTTTTGCTTGTGTTGCTGCTACTGTGATTGAATGAGTTCATAAATCGTGTATTCAAGGAAGATTGCACTAGGTGTGTCTTTTATGTATTTCAGATTGTGTGAAAGATCATGGACATTTATAGAAATCTAAAATTAGACTCCTGCTTAAAATTAGGTAGAGTCTCCCTTATAACTAGAACATTTCCCAAGAATTAACGTGTCAAGAAATTTCAATAACATAATCCCAACCATCCAGCATAAACACGGATTTGATGCCAAATTGTCACAACCCACATTCTCACTAGCAAGATACTGTTCGCTTTGGGCTCCACCCACACGAATTTGTTTATGTGCTCAAGCTTATGAAATCTTGCCCAAAACGCATCTTACTAAGTGATATGCTCTAAATTATACATGATTTTTATACCATTCTTACTTAGTCTTATGCATGGTTTTTGTTATTTTCATGTCATGTACTTCTTTATTTTTAACATAGGTCAGAACATACAAGTTGTGAAAAATTTATGCAAAACAAGCACAAAATGATGGATTCCAATCCAAACCAGAAAATGAGGTGAAAGCTATCTACGCACGGATTTGGTTTTCAACATTAGAATGACTTTTAGGAGGCCTTTTTTAGCAAGACCAGCTCGAGAATGATTTTAAGACATTAAAGTTACTTGTGGTATTTTTCTGTATTTTTATGTTCAGCCAATTAAAGTAGTTTTAGACCTCAAAATGCTTCAGTTTTGCACAACGGAGGGAAAAAGTGAATTTGAAGGTTTTCCTGATTTTTCTTTGAAGCAATCCATACATTCCTGGAAAATAAGTCAGTTTCCTTATTTTTCCAAATTTTTCTAGAAAGTGGAACGACCTCAAAACATGGATGCAATCTAGCTGATCTACTTTCCCGTTCAAAGAAGGATTCCGAGTCAAGACTTTCATAGTTTTGTGTTTGTACCTATTTTTTAGGGATTGGCACGTCCTATGGTATTTCTTAGCTGTTTTTAGAGAACTTGTAGGACCCTAGGACGTGATATAAAGAGGCTGAAATTTCAGAGATGGAATACGCTTGGAGGGGAGGAAAATCAATTCTAAAGTGGATATCTTCATTTTTTTATGGGTTCTATTATGTTTTTATGTCTTTTCTTGTGATGTTACTCATAATTATGTGTAACTAAATAGTTTCTTCCTAGGGCATGATGATACCTTAATATGATTATCTAGTTTTCGTATTCTAACTTCTCTTTCATGGCTCTATTCTAAGCACTGTTTTATCCTTGATTGATTGCTTGGATGCTAGAGCTACCATCTAAGTTTTTGATTGAGTTATTTGATGTGAACTTGCGTAAATACCATATGGAGTTTGAGACCAGCTTCTCATGATTAAAGTATAGGGTACGTGAGTTAGCCTAAATGCCATAAGTAATTCATACTAAAGGGAATTAGTCAACAATATAATTTGAGTTAATTAAAGTTGAAGGGAATAAGAGATTAGAGAAGAGTATTAGGAGTGGATTTATTGTCCTAGTGCCATCATATCTTGCTGAAAACTAGTTTTACTATCTTTTGTTTGTGTGTTTAATTAGTTGTTTTCTTATTTGCCTCCAAATATCAATTATTCAAAAATCTCGTTTGTGTTTATAAGTGTAAGTTAGGTGTTAAAATTCCATATTAATTTGTTGAAGTGTTTGTTAACTTAAATTAGGTTTAGTTACTTCAAATTTAAAAAATCAATCCTTGTGGGAATAACCTTGTGCTTGCCTTTCTAAATTACGATTGTCCTTGTGCACTTGCGAGTATAATTTGTAGGTATATAAAATTCACAAGAAGCTTATGGCGCCATTGCTGGGGATTGTCTCTCCAATATGAAACCTAAGCATGGTATCGACTTAGAATAAAGCATACAAGAGTCATTAAGCTTCATGAGAATATGATAATCACACAAGTCCTAGATCATGATATCTATCATAGTCAACTTATGATTATTAACCCCTTATAATTGGTAAATCTAAATCCCTTCCCAACATGTGCTAGTTGCATAAAATACTAGTTAGCTACTCCAAGAAAACATACATCGAGTACATAATAAACTGGAGGTTAACAACTTGATTAAATGGAATAGCTAGACATAACTATGAATACAAAAAATAAGAAATATATAGAGAGAATAAAGAGAATAGACGAACTAGCTAGTGGCAGCAAGGTAGTTCTCAAGACTGCTCCAATCTCTCATTCCTTTGCATCTAGCTCTCTGTTGGCATGATATATAAGGTTTAGGGTTTATTATTTAATATAGTTGACTTACTTACCTTTTTTATATACTTTGTACATCTTATAAATACCTCAGAATGAGGAGAATAAAATAATTCAATTCATTCAGATTTCTAGATGATATTAGAGCAATCGATCTAATTGGCTCTATTGAAACCCTTAAAAATCCTAAAACACTCTCTACCGCTGCCACAAATATCTAGATTTTTTCCCTTGTGTCTATTTTTTTGTTGCCGCCGCACCTCTCTAGGGTTGTTTACCTTGCTTCTGTGTTGCTGTAGCCCTCTAAACCTTCATCAAAGGTATACTGATCTTGGTGTTGTTATCTCTAACCCTAAACACAAAAACCCAATTCTGCTACCAATATGTATACTACCAGCGAATCTAATCTTTTTGCGCCCTTGTTAGAGACACCCACTATTACCATTCATAAAGATGTTGCTTCCTCTCCTATCAACGTCAAATTGTATGGGATAAATTATCGTCTGTGGTACAAGTTTTTGGAGATGCATATCACTGCTCATAAGAAATATGGCTACATTTCTGGTACCAAAGTTGCACCCAAAACTTTTGATCAGAAATATGAAGAATGGGTAGACAAGGATGCCTTAGTGAAGTCATGGCTCATCAACTCCATGCCTTAGTGTTTCCATCCTCCCACTGACAAATACTATGTCTCCATGGATGTTGAGTTTTGAGAACAAAGTTCTTATTTTCTCAGGATGTCTCCATTTCTTCCTTTTAGGAGGAGCATCCATATTTTGAAGGTGAGAATTTGGGACATTTGGAGTTTAGTGATTATTTGATAGAGTTATTGGTTGATGAGATTTTGGGCTTAAGCTTGAATCAGAATGGGGTAGATTTACAGATAGACATTGAACCTCAGGGGTAGTCATCTTCGTCTGTAAAAGGCAATGAGACTTTCGAGGTGTTCCAATCTCTTCCTTCTATTCCAGCTTCTATGGTCTGCAAAATGTATCAAAATAGAATGAATTTTGCGGCTGATATTGTCTCTACTGAAGTTAACGGAACTGATTCTGCAGCTAACCCCTCTCTTAATACCACTCCACTATTCCAATTGGCTTCCCTTGAGAATGTTTATGTAGTAGCACCATCTGAGGTACAAACATCTAATCCTTCTCTTTTGTCTGTTGGGTCTAACAATTCCGAGTCTCTCTCTTTGAACCCAGTTGGTGACGATCCAGAGTGGAGATACCCATCCTACATAAGGAATAAACCAAATCATTTTGGTTTCTCCTCTAGTAATTGTGTTACTTACCTTATTTTACACATGTTATCCCAAGAAAACTCCGTCTTCTCAACCAAAGCAGTCGAACCAAAACCCAATCTCCCACCCTCTCTCTCTCTCTCTCTCTCTCCACATCTGTGAAAGAATTTCACAGTGTGGTGTAGCAAACCTACATCTTATCTTGCTTAAAGATGTTAGAGACACCACCATCTTATGCTCTTTCTTCGTTTATTGGATATAGAAGTTTGTTCAACCCGTGAGAGGAAATTAACAGTCAGATTTGCTGCGAAGTAAGAGTGAAAATTGAACTTGAAAAAAGGTGTTGTAAAAAAATATAAGGTTGAATATTTTCATTCTCCAAAATGAGATACTTATAGTACAGGGAAACAAATAGAAAGCCTAATTACACAAGATTTGTACAAAAGAGAAAATAAAATCCTATTAGAATAGGAAATAAATCTCCTATTCAAACTAGGATCTCACCAACACTCCCCCTAAAGTTGGAGCAAAGATGTCACACATGCCCTACTTGTCAAGCGAGATGAGAAATATAGTAGTCGGCATAGCTTTAGTAAGAGCATATGCTAGTTGATACTCATAATTCACAAAAGGAAAGGCAATAATCCCATCATCCAGTTTTTCTTTGACAAAGTGTTGATCAACCTCCACATGCTTCGTACGGTCATGTTGCACAGGATTATGAATAATTACAATCACAACCTTATTATCACAATACCAATTCATAGGTTTCTTAAGAGCAAATCCAATTTCTCCCAATAGTCTTTTCAACCACAATAACTCGCACACACCTTGTGCCATACCACTATACTCAGCTTCTACACTTGATCAAGACACCACTTTTTGTTTCTTACTTCTCCAAGTAACAAGATTACCACCAACAAAAGTGAAATATCTAGAAGTAGAAGCCTATCAGTAATTGAACTAGCCCAATCAACATTTGTATATCCTTCCATATCCATATGTCCATTCCGAGAGAACAATAACCCTTTGCCAGGAGTCACCTTTAGGTATCTTAAAATATGCAACACAACACCCAAATGATCTTCACTAAGAGAATGCATAAACCAACTTACTACATATATGGGTAAGTGTGACCCAATAATTTAGAATTTGTGTCTTTAAAACAATTTGAAGATTTTCATAGGTAGATGACCCATGAGAAAAATTGGAAATTAATGGGTAAGTGTAGCCCACTAATTGACAATTTATGTTTGAGAGATTTGGAATTAATCTCAACGAAATTTGCATGGGTAGATGACCCATGGGAAAAATTGGATTGTGTTGTACCATTTTTCCTTTTGTCAATGTCCAAGAAAAATAATGAGCAATTTTGATTAACTCACTAATTTTCTAAACTTAACATTTGCATTTGAACCCAAATATGGCTATGATGATTTTTTATATTTTTTATAAAATTAATCCATTAACCATATGATGAGAAATTTGGGTCTCTGTAATTTAATGGGTATTTATTTGACCACCCATTAAATGTATTGGGCTTTTTAAAAAAAATTAATGGGCAATTATTTTTGACAACCCATTAATCTATTTTTGGGCCTTGATATTTTGGCTGACCCATGAACAGAAACTAGTTCACAACTGTGGTCTTTGTGACAAAAGAGACCAGGGTGCAGCTCATCCTTTAAGTGTATTAGTCATACTCCAATTGGGACTTCAGGAATTAAAGACACAAAAGGAATTGGAAATGTGAAGGAAGTGTAGCCTTATAAAATTGGAGAACAATTGCACCAGACTCTGTCCCTTTGTATACGAATCAACACAAAATAAATTCCAAAGGTGCTGTGCGATCTGCTAGACAGAGAAGAAGAGAGAGAGTTGAATAAAGTTGCCATTTTTTTACTTTTCTCCATGTTGGTCTACAACCCATACGCTTTGTCCACATGCAAATTGAAACAAAGTGGCAACGCCACTTTCTTCCTTCTTTCTTTATTTGCTTGTTGACTTTTCTTCTTCTTTTTGATGACTGTAGCAAAAATCTTTTTTTTATTTTATTTTATTTTTATTGTCATACATCATGCCCTTTATTTTTATTGTTAGCTAAGAAACCAATAGATGGGGCATTCCGTGCATGGGTTGCACATCGTGGCCCCTCCCAAGTTCTGCTTCTTTTCCCTTTTTTTTTACACCTGTGTTTTCTTTTTGGCTTGCACCTTTCTCTCCTTTTAACCCAGCAACACACACAATGGCGTACAACCACTTTCTTTCCTCTTTTTTTCGGTGGCTGGCCCTTTTTTCTTCTTTTTGTTTGTTGCTGCTCTTCTTCTGCTTTTTTAAGTGGCTATCATTTTTTGTTTTTTGAAGCTGTATGCAACACCAAGCCAAGAATTCAAAACGTGGCTGCAAGTCCATCTGTTTTTTTTTTTTGCACACCCCAAGCCTTCCTCCAACAAGCGTGGCTGTCCATCTTCCTTTCTTTTTAGTTTGTTGCGTCTGTATGCAAAGAAACACCAAGCCCTCTTCTCAAAACGGGGCTGTTGTCCTCTATTTTTTTCTTGTTTGTTGTGATTGTGTGCCCAACAAACACAGGACAAGAGGATCATCCAAGAGAGAGAGGCTGTGACAAAACAACATGGCCTCCTCTTCTTTTCTTGCAAACCTTCATCTTCTTCTTCTTTTTTTTTTTTTTTTTTTTTTGGTTGCTTCCTATCCTTTTCTTCATGACTAAACACCCTTGTCATTTTTGATGTAGTTTGCTCAGAGAGAAAAAGAAAAGCTTTTTCATGGAGATTATTGGCCAGAGACTCCAAGAGGTAATTCACGTTCTTTCTTCTTTTTTTGTGTGTATGTTTTGGAATTAACTCTTAGAACACCATTTTTGTTTCAAAGGATTTCCTTTTGCTCGGCAGAGCTTTGTGGAATAGGAACCCTCTCATGGATTTGCTATTCATATATATGATTTAAGGGTTGCCACCCATCATGGATTTATCATCCAAGAATTTGATTCGAGGTTTCAACATGGATTCATCATCCAAGAAATTGATTTGAGGGTTGCCACCCAACAAAAATTAATTGAAAAAAAATCAGTGTACCAGTGAAAAGTATTCTCTTGTGTCTGTCGTCTCCTTCATTTTCTTTGCCCCTATCTTGCTCACCCATGATGGCTTTTCCTTTCAACTGAGTAGCTAGTAACACTATTTCTGCGTCTTTCTCTGCTAACCTCTGTTGCATTTCCTTTCGCAGTTCTTGCATCATTTCTTGGATTAAGGGTAACTGGTCCTCAGTATTAGAAGTACCAGTCATCATGACTTGCATGCTTTCCACTCCCTCATGAAGTTTGGCCCCCTGGGATGCTATGTAATCATTCTCTTGACTTTGAGATGTGGAATCATCATAAAGAGGATTCCATAGAAAATAATTGTCCATGCGGGTT
The DNA here is from genome assembly GCA_005406145.1 of Prunus yedoensis. Taxonomy (NCBI): domain Eukaryota; kingdom Viridiplantae; phylum Streptophyta; class Magnoliopsida; order Rosales; family Rosaceae; genus Prunus; species Prunus yedoensis. The sequence goes on from BJCG01000068.1 coordinate 742,395, forward strand.
GAGTTTAGAGCGGATAACTCAAGAATAATCATCTCCATCATGTCTCGGGATTTGGAATGGGTCAATGGACCCATGTAGGACCTCGATTAATCTTGAGGGATTGCCCCTTGGGATAGACTAATTGATCTTTCGAAGAGGACGAGTGTAACTTGCCGTCATCAGTGACTCCATTGTTTGTTTCAACGAGCTTGTTTCCTTTTCACTAGGCTCATTTTTTGAAATCTTGACAATTATCTTTGGCTTAAGAGCCTTTGCAGCCTGGACTTCTTCAACTTTTGAGGATGACGCACCACGAGGTGTTAGCTTCACTCGAATTACCCTTGAAGGTTTGGGTACTTCTACCTTTTGTGATTTTCCTGCTTCGACAATTGCTCTTTTCTCCTTATCAACCTTTGATGGTTGTGTGAATGAGAGACCATGTGAACTGTAAAACTTTGCATCAGAGTAATTTACCTCTTCGCCTCTGAACGGGTCCATGTCAGCTGAAACGCTCTTGACTTCCCCATCCACCAAGTATTTGAAGCACTGGTGAAGTGTAGAAGGAGCTACGCCATATATATAGAGCCATGGGCGTCCTAGTATATGGAATAGGGCGTCTGAATATAGGTCCCCTATTTCCATTTGTAGTGCGGTAGAGCCCATGACTTTTTGCCCAAGTTGGATGAAACCTTGAATAGTCAACCTAGAGGGAGACAATTGTCGGCCACTCATCCCTATAGCATGGAGCGTCTTTAATGGGATAAGATTCATAACCAAACCACAATCTAACAAGATTCGATTAATGGTCTTACCTCCAACTTCGCTAGTGACATAAAGAGGTCAGTTATGGAATTTTGACCCAAGTAAAAAGTCATCTTCACCAAAGGTAATCGCTGCCAGACATGATGCACAAAACTTCGAGGTTTCAGTTGTGTGGACATCCACTGATTTGAAATATGATTTGTACAAATCTAGGCTCGTTAAAGCCATTACAAGTGCCTCCTTAAGCTCTCTCGACATTTGTAAAGCGTCATAGACACTTAAGTGCATGTGATTGTGATGACCCCTTTGTTTTTCCGTTATCAGGCTTAGGGTCCTTTGCTTTTGAGGAGGACGGTGGAACTTCCCCTATAATAGTTTTTTCTGACAAGGAGACCTCAATCTCTTTCGCCTTCTACTTCTTCTCGATTTTAGAGAAATCAGCTTCCTCATTTTGTTGTGCTTTATCAGTAGATGGGATGCTTCGACCAGAATGGAGGTTAATCTCATCAACCTTTATGTCAATCTCATATTCCTCCACAGAAACCATGTTGCATTGAATGATTTCTTCCTCAACTTCGGATTAACTCGAGAAGAACTCACCTAGCAAAAACTCAGTGAGTGTGATAGGGACCCTTGTGGGTTGCTCATATTCATCATCTTGAGGGATTTGAACTTTCTTTTGCACCATTTTCTTCTTTCTCTTATTTTTCAAGGATGTCATGCCTTGTATCTTGACGCCAAGATGAGTAGTAAATGTTTCCACCCATCAGCAAATTCGTTGGCCGAAGAATCTTCCCATATCTCTAGACTGGGTGCAGTCATGAGCTCATGAAGAGAAGGAATTTGAAGATCAGTAGACAGTGGCGCATTTGGACAGGCATGTGCCACAACCAATGATTGAAATATCGATATTATCGGCAATATTTTGCCGAAAATATCATTTTTTTTGGGGGCGATATTTTCACACCAATCCACGCTATTATCGTCAATATATCGATAGTTTTATCGATAATATCAGGGACGATAATTTCAACATTTTTTTATGCATTATTTGGGAAATATATCGCGATATGAAACCCAAAAATACATGAAAAATGCTGAAAATTCTCCCTGTTGCTCATAGAGGGATTCGAAACCCTGCCTATGTGAACCAACCCAACGCCTTATCCAACTCAGCTGTGTACGTGTTTGTGATTACATTTTCGGTGTGTAATATTTGTAATGTCTTTAAAATGTCTGCAAGCTAATATTTATTATCTAGGAGGATAAATTTCTATATTAAAAAAGACACCAAGGGGATTCGACCCCCTCCCATTTTACTCCTTTAACACCTTAACCATAATATCACTTATGTTTTTGTGAAAATATGCTAAAATATTTTTATATATACATGGTTTTGTTTTGAATTCTTTTTGCAAGAAACAAATTGTTTTGAATTCTTTTGACCATTCCTTTTCAAGTTTCTACTTTTGAACTACTCACCACGTTTCAACTTACATCACTTACCCCACCATTCAACCACTCACCTAACTAATTAGTTGTAGTCATATTTCTATATATACAAATAAAATCAAATGGTCCCATGCCGTCCCTTATTTCTCAACATCTCTCCAAAACAAAACATAATGCTCATGTTATTCTCAACATCTACCAACCTCAATTTCCCCCCAAGTTAAAAAGAAACTGAACTATAGTAAGTTATTCTCGATCACTCGAGAAGAACTCAATTGGAAAAAACTCAGTGAGTGTGATAGGGACCCTTGCGGGTTGCTCATATTCATCATCTTGAGGGATTTGAACTTTCTTTTGCACCCTTTTCTTCTTTCTCTTATTTTTCAAGGATGTCAAGCCTCGTATCTTGACGCCAGGATGAGTAGTAAATCTATGATTGGGTGGGAAATGTTTAGCCACGTGCTTGGCTCTTTCAACAAATGTCTTCCACCCCTCAGCAGATTTATCGGCTGAAGAATCTTCTCATATCTCTATACTTGGTGCAGTCATGAGCTCATGAAGAGAAGGAATTTGAAGATCAATAGACCGTGGCACATTTGGACAGGCATGTGCAATTGTGCCCCCATTGTCAGTAGTGATACCTGCAAATTTTGCTTCCTCTAGTAATGCAACAGTAGGTGTGAGCTTTTCCTCAATCATATTTGCCACAGCTGATTGATGTCGGGAAGAAGAGTCTATCTCCAAACCACCGTTGTTGAGGAGCTCTTGGATTTTGTCCTTCAAGATATAACAATCCTTGAGCATATGACTGACAAGGCGATGATACCGACAATACCTAGGGTCATTTGTCTTGTTAGCATTAGCAGGAGGCTTTGATTCTAGTAGGGGAATAGCATTGGAGGCAAGAAGTTGGTCAAAGATTTCTTCTACATCATCATCGTCAAAGGAATATTTGACATCTTTGCGTTCTTTAAGAGTGAGCCTTTTGGGTGGGTCTTTGCTTTGGCCTTTGTCATTTCTCTTTTCTGTTTTGACAAAAGTGGCCACCGACTCTCCCTTTGCAAACTTCTTGTCATTTTTCTTTTTCCCAAATTGAATTTTTTGGGTCACAGGCTTTTGGCGAGCAATTTGTCTTTCAACATTGCTCGCCTTTGACACCCAAGGATCAAATGATTGGGGTTCAGCAGTGGCAACAAAAGTTGCAATGTCTAGCATGAGGTTGTTGTAGCACATTTGCACTGCTAATTGCTCGGTAATTTTCTCCGAGCATTGGAGATTGAGGCTCCTCCATCTCATTATGAAGTCATTGGCACTTTCTCTTGGCCAGGTCCATAATCGAGACCTTCTTCATTGAACTGACAAACAATGCCAAAAATGCTTTTTGCATGTCGTCCCATGTCAGGATATAGCCTGGCGGTAGTTGTGTATACCAATTAAAAGCTTATCCTTCTAAGGATTGGACAAATTGACGCACTAAGAGAGTGTCTGACTAGGATGTCTAGATGTTCATGGGGTGAGCTATTTATGCCATCAAATTGACGCATGCTGAATAAAAATGTGCTAGATGTTCATGGGGTGAGCTATTTATGCCATCAAATTTAACGAATATGAGCCGTTGATAACCCTTCGGAAACGGGATGGCATCATAATGAGAAGGGAAGGGTTTTCGATACCCTTGAATAGAAGGTGCCACGGACAGTTGCGAATCCCCTTGGCAATTAATGCCTTTATGTCTTTTGGGGGAATTGTGATCGTAGAGTCCTTTCCTTTGTCCTCTTTTCTTTGTTGTTCATGTGTCACGAATTCATTTGCTTTGCCCCTGTCTTACTCACCTATTATGACTTTTCCTTTCAACTGAGCAGATAGTAACGCTATTTCTGTGTCTTTCTCTGGTAACTTCTGCTGCATTTCCCTTCGCAAGTCTTGCATCATTTCTTGGATTAAGGGTAACTGGTCCTCAATATTAGAAGTACTAGTCATCATGACTTACATGCTTTCCACTCCCCCATGAAGTTTGCCCCCTTGGGATGCTATGTAATCATTCTCTTGACTTTGAGATATGGGATTGTCATAAAGAGGATTCCATAGAAAATAATTGTCCATGCATGTTGAGTTTAGAGCGGATAACTTGGGAATAATCATGTCCATCATGTGTCAGGATTTGGAACTACGTCAGTTTGATCCCATTAAGTGTATGTAGACAATCTAGCATTCAACTAGACACAACCACAACAAAATATGAATCACCGGTTACATCAACCAAATGCCCCAGATTAAATCTCTCTCCACACAAATCAATTACGAACTACGTTGGTTTGATCCCTTCGAAAGGGTACGTAGGCAATCTAGAGGCTCAATCTAGATGCAACCGCCCCAAATCTTAAATCCAAATAAAATCTCTGGTTTGTTCATAACCAAATTCACCCCAAACACACAGCAAAATCGAATTCCTGGTTTATTCAGCTAAATTCACTCAAACACTCTCTCAATCAAATTCATACAAAATCTTTCCTTTTGCAATGATTCATTCGTTCATTGCAATTCTTTGAACTACGAGTGCCTTGATTCCCACGAGGGATACGTAGGCACCTTGAGGTTGGACTTAGGAGCAGCTACAAAATCAAACACACACGTTCTGTTTCTTTATGTTGGAATCAAAGAGTGTTCCCTTGAAGCAAGGGATTGTAATTAAGAGACTTTGCGTCTCGAATGGGTCGAACCTAAAATAATAAAACCCCATTATTTAATTAGTGGTGGTGAAATTATGTTACGAGGTTCACATTTTTCTTCAACATAATTTTTGGCACGCTCGGTGGGATCCATTTACCTTTTCATCTCCAATTATAAAGTGACTAATGTTTTTATTAATTTGTGTTTGCCACAGGTTAACAAAACCAGATACGATGGCACCACAAGTTACAATTTTCTTCCTCAAGATCAAAACTACCAAGAATGCATGCACCAAACGAGTAGGCTTCAGAAAAACTTTCGTTGTTGCTGAGAGCCTCTACAAGTGCATTGTTCTAAAGCCCATTCAGAAGGCCAGGCCTTAGGTCACTCCTAAGGTCATCAAGACCCAATTGAAGAAAACGGTGTCCAAGAATGCTCTCCGAAATGCAAGAAAGAGAGTTGCACGTGCTTTGAGGAAGAAAGAAGCAAAGAGACAGTCTATTGAGGTGATTTTATCCGAGTTCTCTGGGACAAGCTCAATGGCGTTTGTAAGCAAGAGCACTTCAAGCACCTTGACTGTGCCTACTCCCAAGAAGAGTAATACCACTCGATTGGTCCAAGTCATGATTGGATCAATCCCAGTCAACCTGTATCCTACAGATTCTATCCTAATTACTTCCACCAACGAAACTAGTGAGAAAAGTGAAAAGGATAACTCTTTGGAGAACACTGAGGTCCAAGGGGCCGAATCTCTATCAAGCCCTAGAGCCCATGTTGTGGAATCCACGTCACAAGAGGTTTACCCGTATTCTTCCAAAGGTAAAAGCAAATCCATCATCATGAAAAGGAAGGTGGTGAACATACCTCATCCACAAAGGAAGCTCGTGCAAAAGGCGAAGACAACTGATGCTTTAAGGGATCAAATTCCCATATCACAGGGGGTAGTCCCTTAAGATCATTTGAGGTCCTACATGGGTCCATTGACTCGTTCCAAATCTCGAGACATGATGGGGATGATTATTCCCGAGTTATTCGCTCTAAACATAACCCACATGGACAATTATTTGCTATGGAATCCTCTTTATGACGATCCCATATCTCAAAGTCAAGAGAATGATTACATAGCATCCCAAGGGGCCAAACTTCATGAGGGAGTGGAAAGCATGCAAGTCATGATGACTAGTACTTTTAATACTGAGGACCAATTACCCTTAATCCAAGAAATGATGCAAGACCTGCAAAGGGAAATGCAACAGAAGTTAGCAGAGAAAGACGCAAAAATAGCGTTACTACCTGCTCAGTTGAAAGAAAAAGTCATCATAGGTGAGCAAGATAGGGGCAAAGCAAATGAATTCGTGACCCATGAACAACAAAGAAAATAGGAAAAAGGAGAGGGGATTCGTGCACAATTTCCCCAAAGGACATAAAGGCATTAATTGCTAACGGGATTCGCGAGTTCCAACTGTCCATGGCACCTCCTGTTCAAGGGTATCGAAAACCTTCCCTTCTCACTATGACGCCATCCCACTCCTGAAGGGTTATCAACGGCCCATATTCGATAAATTTGATGGCATAAATAGCTCACCCTATGAACATCTGGCACATTTTTATTCAGCATGTGGTGAGACATCCTAGTTAGACGCTCTCTTGGTGCGTCAATTTGTCTAATCCCTAAAAGGATCAACTTTTACTTGGTATACACCACTACCGTCAGGCTCTATCCTGACATGGGACGACAAGCAAAAAGCATTTTTGGCATAGTTTGTCAACTCGAAGAAGAAGGTCTCGATCATGGACCTAGCTCAAACTACCCAAAAGCTAGGAGAAAGTGCCAATGACTTCATAATGAGATGGAGGAGCCTCAATCTCCAATGCCTGGAGAAAATTACCGAGCAATTAGCAATGCAAATGTGCTACAACAACCTCATGCCAGACATTGCAACTTTTGGTGCCACTGTTGAACCCCAATCATTTGATGCTTTGGTGTTAAAGGCTAGCAATGTTGAAAGACAAATTGCTCACCAAAAGTCTGAGATCCAAAAAATTCAATTTGGGGAAAAGAAAAATGACAAGAAGTCTACAAAAGGAGAATCGCTGGCTACTTTTGTCAAAACATAAAAGAGAAATGACAAAGGCCAAAGCAAAGACTCGCCCAAAAGGCTCACTCTTAAAGAACACAAAGATGTCAAATATTCTTTTGACGATGATGATGTAGAAGAAATCTTTGACCAACTTCTTGCCTCCAATGTTATTGCCTTGCTAGAATCAAAGCATCCTACTGAGGCTAACAAGACAAATGACCCTAGGTATTGTCCGTATCATCGCCTCGTTAGTCTTACACTCAAGGATTGTTATATCCTAAAGGACAAAATCCAAGAGCTCCTCAACAATTGTGGTTTGGAGATAGACTCTTCTTCCCGACATTAATCAGCTGCAGCCAAGGTCTAAAATTTCGATGATATCGGAAATATCGGTAGTCCAAAAACACGGAAATTTCGATGGAAATGTTGGGATATTATTGATATCGATAAAAATTGAATAAAACCACGGAAATTGTAAGAAAAACTTGAATTTTTTTTTTAAAAAACTTTGCAGGATCTTTATTTAGTCAATTATCTATTGGTTTATCATAAAGAAATTGGAAGGAAATGCATTGCATGATGGATTTAACTTATTTAAGTTGATTATATAGCGAGCTGGCAAACACTGTGAGTGTAGAAAATATGTAGTAATTAATGAAAGAAGATTAAACACACCATAATCATTTATATATAATGAATTACTACAATATTTTACACCTTATACATTGCATGGTAAGATACATGAGTGACTTAGGACCACGTAGAGTTCCTATGAGGTTCAAATTTTTCACTATCTTCATCATCTCTATGTGTAGAGTAAGTATATTGTGAAGAGTAGTCATCAAATGATAAATCCCCAAAATAGTTTTGCATGTAATTGTTAACATGCCACCCATATGGATCCAAGATTGGTTGATGTTGTCCAAAAGCAAAATCATTTGAAGATTGAGTCTTAGATTCTTTCCATGAGTCGCTTGATTCCATCCGAACAAGAATGGGATATGAAGGGTAGGGAAATGGTTGGTTATGAGTATAACCATAGTTACTACTTCCCACTCCAACAGAGTCCGAAGTTATAGATAACTAGTCATCTTCTTGACTTGACAAAGTCCCCTTGCCTCTTTCTCTATGAGTAGTCCTTCCTTATGGCACCAATTCATGGTCCTCATCTTGTGTTGCATGCGTGAAGTTTGCCTCACTAGTGAAGGTGCTCATAAATCTGGGAGGTGGTCCATCACAGTTTCCATATCCACCAGCACCTCCAGCTCCACTATATCCTTCATAATTCCCACCTCCAGTGCTAGGTGAGTCTCCTGATCTTGTACTAGAGCTATCATTAGTATCAGCAGGATCTTGTGGTTGTGTAGGATTGGAAGAAGGTGAAATTCCAGTGTTTCTTGGTCTTGGGCGCAAAAGTTCTTCCAAAGAGTTAGTGCTGCTAGATCCCACCTCTTCCTTTAATACTCTTTCTACATTTATCCCTTCATTACGTGCTTCTTCAACAACTCTTAGAGCTGAGTTGCCTTCATCGTCATCTAAATGAGGAGGTCTAATCCATTGATAAAGTTGGTTACCCTCTGTATCATCATTTTCAGCAACAATATCAAACACATCTAGTGGGTCATCACGGTCGACATGATCTATTTCTGCTTCCTTATCTTGAATTTGAAGCTTCATGTTGTAGTAGCAATAAACTAATTTTTCCAACCTACTATGAGCCAACCTATTTCTTTGCTTTGTGTGTATGAGTGCAAATGTACTCCAATTTCTTTCACAAGCAGATGAGGAAGCTGTTTGTGATAATACTTTGATTGCTAACTTTCTCACAGTTGGTGCATTAGTCCCATATATTATCCACCATTAAGCTATAATGAAAAACAATGTTAGTAAGTCTAATAACTCCAACAAATTCTATTATAAACTAATAGTGAAATATATTTACACTCATTAGGAGACATTTTTGTTCGAGCAGCAACTGATGTTGGTTCTCCAAAAGTTCTTCTTGCACTTTAAACCATGTTAGCTGAATTCAATAAATTGTGTTAGTTTAATCCAACAATGTAATTATTACAATTTAAGTAATTGTGTACCTCATTTCCAAATTGGCCAACTGCTAGTGATGCATGGTCTAATTTAGAGAATACATTATGTACAGCATGTATAAGGGTACCATCATCTCCAACACTAGGTTTGTATTGGTATCGAGGATTCAAATAATATTCTATTCAAAGAAACACATACTCTAATAAGAGAAATAATACTTATGCAACTAAAGAAATGAATTGAAAATTATGACATAATTTATACCTGCTGCATGCAAATTGTGGTATAATGTTTTATACCATCGGTCATCAATTATCTTTATGACCCACCTTACACCATGTTTTCTGTCCAAGTCCTCATTTACTACACGCATCAACTCATATATTGCCCCCATAGTAGGATACACTTCTGTGTCAATGATCCGTAAAACTTTGTAAAGAGGTTCAAACACTTGGCACACATGTTCTGATTGAGTCCAAAAAGCATGATCAAGCACTATACTTTCCACTATACGACCTGCATTTGAGCGGCTGAAATTGTGGTTGGCCCAATCATCGCTAGTGAATAGTTACTTCAACCTTGATTTCTTCTTAAGTAGGCTTTCTAATGCAATATAGTTGGTGGCGAATCGAGTGGTAGCTGGACGAATAATTTCTCCTTTGCAAAATTCATGCATCTTTGCCAACAACCAACCATGATTGTAAATATAATGTGTGATCATTCTAGCTCTTTTTACGACATTAGCAATATTCTCTCTCTTCCCTGTTTCCTTAAACATGAGATCAATACAATATGTTGCACACATGATGTCCAAAACACATTATGATGCTTCATTAACTTTTTTTCAGCTTTGACAAATGCAGAACCGTTGTCGGTCACGACTTGGACAACATTATGCTCTCCCACCGCCATGATCACATCCCTCAATAGTTTGTAAATATACTTGTAGTTCTTTATATGGTCTGAAGCATCAACGGACTTCAAAAAAATTGTCTTTCCCTTGGACTATACCATGAAGTTTATGATAGACAATCTGGTCGGGCCAGTCCATCCGTCACATATGATTGTGCAACCATTACTTTCCCACTTTGACCTCAACTTGTTAACATACTCACTAATGTCTTTATACTCCATTTCCAAATATTTGTTTCTTACCTCATAGGGAGTGGGAGATTGTACTCCAACACCGACCTGTTGACATCCCAATACCATATTTTTGAAATGATGTGATGATGCCTTCTCAGCAGGGACATTGTCATAGATAAAGAACTTGCTAATTAGACGCCCCATTCCTTCCTTCACATTACCTCCAACGAAATAACTTCAAACACTCTTTTGACATGCTTTGGATGACTTATGTAAACTTCGGGCTATTGGTGGTGTTGGTTGTGATTCTCTAACACTTGCTCCCCGTCTCATTTGTGCACCACCATTTGTCCCGGAACCTTGTGCTCTATTAGGAAGTTTATGGAGGTGTTCTCTTTCCTATGCTGACTGTTTGGAGACATGTAATGCTTGTTTGAAATTGCGTCGCTCTTTAGTTCCCATGTCATCATCACATTCGTCCTCGTCGTCATCAACATCACTGTCAACTGCTTGGCCAATGACTTCTCCTAGCAGCCTAGCTCGAATATTTTCCATTCCATGTGTTTTCTTTTCCTTTTGGTGTTGCTTATTTTTTAATAATGTGGTGATGAATGCCTTCACTTCTGGGGGGGACATTATCGCATCGTTGGACATTATTTCCTAGATCTAATCCACTAAGATGGTACTTAAGTTGTGTCACTCCACCACTCTTCATTAACCAACCACAATATTTGCAAATTGTGCCATATTTGTTTCCGTCTATTGGGTCTCCATGTTCCTAAGCTGGATCATGTTTAGTAACTCCACAAGACATCTTAAACATACCTATATTTATTTTTCATGGAAATTAGGTAATTATTTTTTGGCCAAAAAATATAGTAGTGACGATTATATAAGAGAACCTAATAAAGTAATTCTACTGAAGAATTAAATAGGAAGTAAAGAAAATGATTGTAGGAATTTAAGTAATTATAAAAATAATATGGAATAATAAAACCAAATAATGAATAATAATTAAATTCGATAATAAAATAATAAATAACATTAAACATATTAAAATTATCCTAGGGAATAATTATACAACGTTACTTAATTTAATTACTTCAAAAAATTAACATGCAAGTATTGGTTCTTAGATCACATGCACGAGTCCACACAAATTTTTTGTTGTTGTATAAATTACAATAATATAAATATAAGTTTGTAAACTTACCTTAAATATGGGACCTTTTTTGTAAAGGCCAAATAGAATCTGCAAGGACCAACAATAAAACAATAATTAAACAGATGTAACAAAATGTGATGAAAGCATATAAAGTCTTTAATAATAAATTAAGAGACAATAAACACACATGTAAGTGACCAAATAAAGAATAGAAAAATTAAAAACCATATGCCATTGACTAAGTAATTAATTGACACAATTTAAAATATAATAACACCAAAATTTTGGAATAGATAATAATAAACATGCAAATTAAATAACAATAATGAACGAGAATAACTTACTATAGTTCAGTTTTTTTTTAACTTGGGGGAAAATTGAGGTTGATAGATGTTGAGAATAACATGAGCATTATGTTTTGTTTTGAAGAGATGTTCAGAAATAAGGGACGGCATGGGACCATTTGATTTTATTTGTATATATAGAAATAGGACTACCTAACTATATATAGAAATATGACTATAACTAATTAGTTTGGTGAGTGGTTGAATGGTGGGGTAAGTGATGTAAGTTGAAACATGATAAGTAGTTCAAAAATAGAAACTTGAAAAGGAATGGTCAAAAGAATTCAAAATAATTTGTTTCTTTTTAAAAAAATTCAAAACAAAACCATGTATATATATAAATATAAAAATATCGATATATTGACGATAATAGCATGGATTGGTGTGAAAATATTGCCCCCTAAAAAAAAAGATATGTTTGCTAGTTGAGTTCTTCTCGAGTGAAACTGAAGTTGAGGAAGAAATCATTCAATGCAACATGGTTTATGTGGAGGAATATAAGGTTGACACAGAGGTTGATGAGATTAACCTCTGTTCTGGTCGATGCATTCCATTTGTTGATAAAGCACAACAAAATGAGGAAGCTGATTCCTCTAAAATCGAGAAGAAGTCAAAGGCGAAAGAGATTAAGGTCTCCTTGTCAGAAAAAACTGTTGTAGGGGAAGTTCCACCGTCCTCCTCAAAAGCAAAGGACCCTAAGCCCGATACCTGCAAAACAAAGGAGTCATCACAATCACATGCACTTAAGTATGATATTTTGGCTCATCTTAAGTGCATCCCTGCTCCTTTAAGTGTCTATGATCCCTTACAAATGTCGAGAGAGCTTAAGGAGGCACTTGTAATGGCTTTAATGAGCTTGGGTTTTTAAAAATCATGTTTCAAATCTGTGGATATCCACACAACTGAAACCTCGAAGTTTTGTGCATCGTGTCTAGCAGCGATTACCTTTGGTGAAGATGACTTTTTACCTGTGTCCAAATTCCATAACCGACCTCTTTATGTCAGTGGCGAAGTTGGAGGTACGACCATTAATCGAATCCTGTTAGATTGTGGTTCGGCCGTGAATCTTATACCGTTAAAGACGCTCCATGGACCCGTTCAGAGGCAAAGAGGTAAATTACTCTGATGCGAAGTTTTACGGTTCACCTGGTCTCTCATTCACACAGCCATCAAAGGTTGATAAGGAGAGAAGAGCGACAATCAAAGCAGGAAAATCACAAAAGGTAGAAGTACCCAAACCTTCAAGGGTAATTCGAGTGAAGCTAACACCTCGTGGTGTGTCATCCTCAAAAGTTGAAGAAGTCTCGACTGCAAAGTCTCCTAAGCCAAAGATAATTGTCAAGACTTCAAAAAAGGAGCCTAGTGATAAGGAAACAAGCTCATTGAAACAAACAATGGAGTCACTGATGACAGCAAGTTACACTCGTCCTATTCGAAAGATCAATCAGTCTATCCCAAGGGGCAGTTTGGTCATTTCGACTACTTTTGGGAAAAACGATGGCCTGAGTAAACAAGTAGTTGTCCACAAAAAGGCATCATTGCCAGAAACAACATCTGCTCCATTGAAAATAAAACTTAAAGGTCGTAAAGCAAAGAAAAGAAATGCTAGCCTCACAATTCAAAATGATAGTGGCATACTCAAAATGTCTATTCGAGGCCTACAACCAGAAGCTTCCGAGCCTAAAGTGCTCACTAATATGGAACAAGTTGTGTTTAGAGAAGATGGGGTGAATACAAGGCCGCTTTGCATTTATGTGTTCAAATGCCTAGAGCACAGACAACCACACCGCATCTCAGTCTTTCAACACTTGGAGAGCCCTTCCAATTCTCAACAATAGAAAGTCCATAATAAAAGGAAATGAAGGGTTAAGAGTCAAGAGAAAGTTGTGATCAAAACAATCAAAAAGGTGTATATATATGACGACCTTGTCCAGGTCAATTGCACCTCTTTCGAAGAAACAGTGGTGTCTACCGCGCAAATCTCACAGCCTTAAGTTCCGATCCAAGGGGATATACGTTGACACGCGGCTTCCTGCTTTCGGGTGTGATGCGATTTGTGCGCGGGCGTGCCAGCACGGTCTACCGTGCGTCGAGGTTGTTGGTGTGAATGGAGATGGTTGAATGGTTGAATGGTTGAATGGTGCGCCTGTTTGAACTTGTCTTCTGATCAAACGATTGTAGCCAAGAGAGGAACTAATCTCGGCTGTCAGGTTCACGGCCTGAGCTACAAGGCCGTTTAGTGGTGGTGTTGATGGTGGGTTTAGGGCGGTGCTCCGGCGCACTGCTCAATGAGCGGCGGTCGTATGATATATGGGGTGAATGAGCGAATAACAAGGATGGTGTTCCGGCGCCTTGAAAATCAAGGGTCGTATGATATATTGATGAATGGGTTTTCCTTACAAACTAACACTACTCCTAGGAAAGCAAGTAAAGATAATGAAAGTGCATTATAGGAAAATATAAGTTGCTCCGTGGGAGGCTTGGGTTTGGTGTTTGAACCCTTTGAATGTAGTCCTGAGCTTGTATTTATAGGAAGAGTTCCTGGAGGAATAATCGAGGCTGAAAATCTACATGGTGGAGCCTGATTCGCGCAAGTGGGTAGTCCAATCGACATTTGGGATCGTAAAGCATGGTGTTGTGACCCCCTGAATCCTGGTGAATCCCGGCCGCCACCCTTGATCGTGGTTCCCGCGCAACTGGCCGTGGGGACGCATTTATTGCTCTGATAGTTAGTCACCCAATCTCTCAAGTTGCAAGAATTATTGTGAGAATATCCACGTCTAATCACTCTGTTTTCTGTCGCCAAACCCTGACTTCAGTCACTTCCCACCTTCCCTCATGCATTAAATGCTTATTCATGGCTAGTGGGTTTACTGCAATAAACAGAGGCACTACCTCATTAAATGAAGCATGGGACCTTGTCATCACGTGATGATTTGACTTTAATACTTCTGGTCATGACTTTGCTCAGCCTCAGCCTCGGCTTGCAATCGAGGCTGAGATGATCGTGCCTTGGCATTTTCTCTATTGTTTTCAGGGAGGCCGAACACCTTGGCAAAACGCTGCGTTTCAGTTTTACGAGCAAGTGCGAGGGCTGAGGAAAAGGGGTGCCTTCGGCCAGTTCATGGCCGTGATTTATTAGGCACAAACAAGTGGACCAAGATGATAATCCTCATGATAGCGAGGAATTCATTGACATAGTCCAACCAACTCCACCACATATGGAGGAGGGAGGTCAATCCACAATTGATGATCTCCAAGAAATTAATCTTGGTACAGTTGACAGCCCAAAACCTGTCTTTGTCAGTGCTTCATTGACACGGCAAGAGTTAGAAGAATACACACAACTATTGCAAGAATACCGAGACATATTTGCATGGAGTTATTAAGATATGCCAGGTTTAGACCCAAACGTTGTAGTTCACAAACTTGGGATACCTGATGAGACTCGATGGGTGAAGCAAGCTCCACACTGATTTCGGCTAGAGCTAACAATCCAAATAGAAATCAAGATTGACAAGCTTATTGATGCCGGTTTCATCCGAGAAGTCCAATATCCCACTTGTCTGTCCAGTATTGTTCCAGTCCTCAAAAGAATTGGGGCACTACATATATGTGTGGACTATAAAGACGTCAATGATGGATGCCCAAAAGATGAGTTTCCACTCCCAATTATAGAATTATTGGTAGATGCAACAACCGGTTTCGGTGCTTTATCTTTTACGAATGGATTCTCAGGTTACAACCAAATAAAAATGGCTCTAGAGGATCAAGAGAAAACTGCATTCTGCACTCCAAAAGGAATATATTGCTACACTATGATGCCTTTTGGGTTGAAAAATGCAAGGGCAACTTACCAAAGAGTCATGACGACAATCTTCAATGACATGCTTCACAATACCATTGAGTACTACATTGATGATTTGGTTGTCAAAACCAGAAAAAGAGAACATCATTTGAGTGACTTAAAGCGAGTTTTTGATAGACTCCGAAAGCACCTGTTGAAAATGAACCCCTTAAAATGTGCATTTGGGGTAACTTCAGGCAAATTCCTTGGCTTTGTCGTCCAACATCGAGGAATTGAAATTGATCCCTCAAAAATCAAGGCAATTCGTGAAATGCTTCCCCCTCAAAATTTAAGGGAGCTACGAGGGTTGCAAGGGAGACTAGCCTATATATGACAGTTAATCTCAAATCTCTCTGGAAGGTGTCAACCATTCTCGAGGCTAATGAAGAAGGATGTCCCGTTTGTATGGGATCAAGCATATCAAAATGCTTTGGAAAACATTAACCAATACCTGTTGAATCCGCCAGTTCTAATGGCGCCAATTAATGGGAAGCTTTTAATCTTGTATATTGCCGCGTTAGAACGCTCGTTGGGGGTAGAACAAAATTACACCCCCATCGAAAAGGTTTGCCTTGCATTGGAGTTTGCTTTCCAGAAATTACGACACTACATCCTCACTCATAAAATCATTTTGATTTCCAAGGCAGACCCGCTCTGATATCTAATGTCCAACCCTGTGCTCTCCAGGCAAATTGCCAAGTGGTCACTCTTCCTCTTCGAGTTTGAGATAAAATTTGTGCCACAAAAAGCGATCAAGGGGCAAGCTCTTGTTGATTTCTTGGCTGCTCATCCTACTCCAAACAACATGGAGTTACCCCGCTGATTTACCTGACAAAGAGGTGTTCACAACAGAAGCACTTACATGGCAATTATATTTTGATGAGGCAGCAAGAAGAAAAGAAGTTGGGGTAGGATTAGTATTCATCACACCGTCTGGGGCCTTAATTCCATACTCATTCTCTCTACTAGCTTTGTGTTCAAATAATGTGGCAGAATATGTGGCACTCATCATTGGCCTTGAAATTGGTCTCGAGATGCATATTGATTGTTTGCAAGCATATGGTGATTCATAGTTAGTCATCAGACAGTTGAATGGCCAATACGCAATCAGAAATGCTACTCTCATCCCATACCATGATAGGGCAAAATATATCGTGTCACAGTTTCAAGACATTTATGTCAGTCACATCCCGAGGTCAGAAAATGATAAAGCTAATGCACTAGCTAATTTGGCTACATCGTTAAAGCTACCTAATGAAAGGGACATCCAAATCATTGTTGGAGAATGTTATTTACTACCCCCATCTATAGAGAGAATTGAAAAAGTTGTTGATTCAAACGTCATTACGGTTTCCAAATGTGAGGAAGAACTAGATGATCTCGATAGGCACCATCCCATAATCGAGTATATCCAACATGGCAAGTTGCCAAATGACTCAAGGAAAAAAGCTGAAGTCCGATGCATAGCCACCTAGTTTATGTATTTAAACGACACCCTCTACAAACGGTCATTTGATGGTATGTTGTTAAGGTGTCTGTCGAAACAAGACGCAACTAAAGCCCCTCGTGATACTCATGCTAGCACTTGTGGTGCTCATCAAGCAGGTCCAAAACTCTAAAATCAACATAAGAGATTGGGTTATTACTAGCCAACAATGGTTTGAGACTCAATGAAATTTCCAACCGCATGTAAAGATTGCTAGTTGCATGGAGATTTTATACACCAGCCACCCCAACAATTGCATCCGACAACTTTGTCTTGGCCATTTGAAGCTTGGGGTTTGGATGTTGTGGGTATCATAAAGCCTAAGTCATCATGTCAACATCAATACATCTCGGCCGCGACCGATTACTTCTCTAAATGGGTTGAAGCAATTCCTTTAAAGGAGGTACGAGCAGACCATGTTACAAACTTCATAAAGAACCACATCATCTACCATTATGGGGTTCCATCGAAGATAATATCAGACAATGTATTGTATTTCAAGTGCAAGTCTATGACCAAATTGTGCAAGAAGTATAAGTTTCAACAATCATTTTTCGCAAGTTACAATCCATCCTTAAACGGTCAAGCTGAAGCTTTCAATAAGGTATTGTGCAATATTCTAAAGACAATGGTCTTAGGAATTTAAAGAGACTGGCATGAACGCCTCCCCGAAGCATTATGGGCTTATAGGACGACCATATGCAACTCAACAAGATGTACACCATACAATCTGGTGTTTGGCTCCGAGACTGTTCTACCGTTAGAAGTCCAATTGTCATCGTTAAGGGTAGTTTTACAGCTAACAAACCCCGATGAAAATGCAAATGTGAGACTGGCAGAACTAGAAGCTCTAGATGAGAAAAGATTGGCAGCTCAACAAAGGCTCGAAATATTCCAAGCTCAGGTTGTAGGGGCATTCAACAAGAAAGTTAAGTTTAGATCTTTTTCAATTGGAGATTTGGTTTTAATAGTCCAAAGACCCTTTGTCATTACTAAGGTTTTCTCCAAGGGTGCTTACGAGTTGTCAAACTCCGAAAGCAAGTGCATATATTCTTGTGTGAATGGGAAATTCGTCAAAAAGTTTTATGCCTGATGGTTAAAAAAAATGTGCTTGTTGGGCTGAAAAAACCCGAAAGGGCGGCCCAAGCAAAAATTAGAGATAAAAAAAATTATTTAAAAAAAACATGTTGGATTGAAAACCAGAAAGGGCAGTTCAAGCAAAAGTTGGGTTAAATAAAATGCTCGTTGGGCTGAAAACCTAAAAGGGCTGTCTAAGCAAAAAAAAAAAAAAAAAAAAACTTTGTGGGCTGAAAACCCTAAGGGGTGGCCCAAGCAAAGAACTACGGTTTACTTGATCCCTCAAAAGGGGTATATAGGCAGTCTAGTCCCTGAAAAAGGTAGATTCAGTCACAACACCCAAAATCCCCTTCATTACCTCAATTCAAGGAGGGTGAACTACGTTCGGCTTGATCCCTTTACAGGGTACGTTGGCAAGTAAGCCCCAAAAGCAAGACACAGCCGCAAATTATCACAAGTTCATTCTTGTCCACTGATGGTGTTAGAACGAGATTTAAACTATTGTATATTATGCAAGAACTCCAACTTCACATGAGTATAAACAGGGAAATAGGAAAGCAAAAAAAAAAATCTTTATTCTGAAAATTGTTCTTGGTGGAAAAACCATATTACATGAGCAAAGAATACTGAAACAAAGGCCTATCTACGAATTCTTGGTGGATGAACCGTACTACAAGAATGTTTATTCAAAGGAAAAAAGCATGCTAAACAAAAAAATAATAATAGGCTCATCTTTTAGAGCTTGCTACAAGAAGAAAACAGGGCGTTGATCAGACGATGAATCTCCTGCTGTTGAGCCTTCATTGACCGTCGAGTGCTCCCGATCTGGGGAAGTAGATCTTCTTTAGCATCAATTCTTGATTGTCGAAGCTGTGTTGCTTGTTCATCTTTTGCATATTAAGGGAAGTTTTCTTAGCTTCATGCTCTTCCCGCATCTGGCGAACTTTCCCTTTTGCTTTCCTGATGGCAGCTTCCTTGACATCCAAGTCTTCAACCTCTTTAGCAACCTCTGTAAGTTGTGTCTCAAGAGCCAGCTTGGTGTTTAAACATTCCTCGTGTTGACAGATCAAATCGTGAATCACATCAACATTCACATCTCCTAAGGCTTCAATATAGGCATTGCTCTTGGAATGTTGCTTGGCAAGCTCAAAAATCCAGTCCACAAGCTGGGAAAATTGCTTGAATGCAGTTTCACCACACCTAAGAATGTCAACTGTTGACCCCAAAAGTCGAAAGGACTTGATGATCTCAGAATGGTGCATATAAAGTTGAGCGAGTGTCTCTGAGGAGGAAAGTCAACTGAAGATACCTTCAATTTCTTTGCTAATAAACTCCCACCTACTCTGATTTACTCCATCCCCAAGGATCTGACAAACAAAATTCTTGACTAAAACCAAATTTTGGAGGGGTCACACAACTGCTATGGGCCCTACACCTTTAGGAAATTGGTCATCGTCTGGGCTATTCTGAATTGGTTGAAATTTAGATTCCTTAGTCATGGGATCTGACCCACTGTCACCCATGTTGGAGTTACCACTCTCGTGAAGAATGTTTTCCTCTTCACTTGAAGAAATGAGCTCAAAAGCTGGGTTATAGGCATTAACAGGCTCCATTTCGCGAAGGAAAGTGATGTTATCAAATCTCATTTCCACTTGCACTGGATTGGGACTCTCTTCTTTGGGTATGTGGATAGAGCTTCCAACCTCAACCTTGTTGTGATTATCATGACGTGCTCGTTTGAGGTATGAGTCTCGATTAATCCTGGGAGAGTGGTGCATCATGTGGTTAACCCCAGAAGACTGTTGCCTTCTAACATTACGGATTCTTTTCTTATGTCCTCTGCTCAAAGAAGCACATGACGGGTGAAGATGAATCGAAGCCAGGACCCATCCAATCACATAATGAATGGGAAGATATGCATTTGCTAAGCCAGGACCCCTACGATGTGTAGCAACTGTACCAAGGGCATGATATATAAGTCCCAACACTGCTAGAGTAAGTGAAACTCTGAACCCTCACGCCATCAAACATGCCATATAGAAACATTTTGGCCTTATAGCATTATCAAGGGGCAAGACAAAACGGCTAAATCAAAAGGCTAAGAAAGCAGCCAATTGTCCTTCATGCGAAATGTTCAAGGGAAATTTAAGGTCTTCGGCTTTATGTTTGGGAATTATGTTATTGCTATTCCCAGCAACACCATATATGGCTTCCCCACGAAAGAAATGCTCAATCCATTGGTCGTGGAAAACTTGCCATTTCTTATGGAAAATGCATAGTTGAGCATAGATTCTCAAAAGTTCACCAACAGTCGAAGGATATAGGCCTTCACGGCATAATTCTTGGTTCGAGGGGACAAATTCATCATATGGGAGGCCCAAAATTGGTAATCCACCAATAACTTTTAGGTCGTATAAGGAAATGCCCATTTCATCGTTCCCATGGTGGAATGTGTTGGATAAAGGCCCCAATAACTCACAGAATGCTCTCTAAACATTAGGGCAAAAATCAAAAGAGTACCGAGAAACGACAACAGCCCCATATATATCAGCTTACCGAAGGACATCGCCGAAGTCATTCAAAATAGACTTCGTCCACTCTAGTACAAATACTTGAAAGTTGGCTCAGCCGAAAAATTTGAAGTTGCTTTCCCATGAAATTTTGTTGCAAAGCATCCTATGCATAACCGGATAAAATTCATCTCTGGGAAGACACTGCTTATCTCCTTCTATCTCATTGTTTACTTTCATCAAAGAGTGAGCTAGAAAAATCGGGCCCTTTGCTTGGGAAATTTGAATAACTTTGTCTTCTTCATGTGGGTTGAGCTTGAGATGTCCACTACTCACATGATCTGTGGTGAACCAAGTTGTTCGACTCTCAGGAGGCACCATAAGCCTTATTTAATTCAGAGGACAAGATCTCATGTACTGGGGACCAAAGCCGATGGCTCTACCATATTCATCAAAAGCATGCTCCTTGTGAAGATTTCCATAAGCATCCATCACCTGAAAACACAAAAAAATGTTAGCTTATGATGCTAGTTAAAAGCATCTCAAGCTTTGCACGCGTAAAAGTGTCACACGCACAAAGCTTGAAGGGGCATCTATTGAAGTACAAAAAAAAAAAAAAAATTAAAAGATTCAAATGTGGGATGGGATACCCATTATTTGCCATATCCAACAAACCTCAAATTGAGGGTAGAGATAAAGCTTAACAGCCACCTTTAGGAAAAGAGTTTGAAAAAAGATGGGAGTCTAAACCAATGAAAACTCTTAAGAGAGGTTGGTGGCTCCTATTTTTGGGGAGCTGATTATTCAATTTTCAAATGAAACATCCTACACTAAAGAGGTCTCTAGCTTATAAAGAGGACAGCAGTAAAGAAATTAAAAGTAAAGAGGGAGAAGGAGATGAGAGAAGAAAAAAAGGGGCTGTAGGAGAAAATTAGAACACAAACACAAGAGAATACTTTTCACAGGTTACTGATTTTTTTTCAATTAATTTTTTTTATGGCAACCCTCAAATCAAATTCTTAGATAATAAATCCATGATGGGTGGCAATCCTTAAATCATATATATGAATAGCAAATCCATGAGAGGATTCCTGTTCAAGAAAGCTCTGCTGAGCAAAAGGAAATCCTTTGAAACAAAAATGGTGTTCTGAGAGTTAATTCCAAAATGTACACACACAAAAAAGAACATGAATTACCTCTTGGACTCTTTGGCCAATCCTCTCCACCTCTGCTTGAGAAAGCCTTTCTTTTTCTCTCTAAGCAAACTGCATAAAAAATGAAAAGGGTGTTTAGTCATGAAGAAAAGGATAGGCAGCACAAAAAAAAAAAAAAAAAAAAAAAGAAGAAGATGGAGGTCTGCAAGAAAAGAAGAGGAGGCCATGTTGTTCTGTCACAGCCTCTCTCTCTTGGATGATCCTCTTGTCCTGTGTTTGTTGGTCACACAGTCACAACAAACAAGAAAAAAATAAAGGAGGAAAACAACCCCGTTTTGGGAAGAGGGCTTGGTGTTGTTTGCATACAAATCCAACAGAATTTATTATTAAAAAATAAAAAATAAAAAAAAGATGAAGGACAACCACGCTTGTTGAAGGAAGACTTAGGGTGTGCAATAAAAAAAAAAGAAGATGGACTAGTAGCCACGTTTTGAATTCTTGGCTTGATGTTTGCATATAGCAACGACAAACAAAAAAATGACAATCACCTAAAAAAGCAGAAGAAGAGCAGCAACAAACAAAAAGAAGAAAAAAGGGCCAGGCATCAAAAAAAAAAGAAAGAAACTGGTTATACGCCATTTTGTGTGTGTTACTGGGTTAAAAGTAGAGAAAGGTGCCAGCCAAAAAGTAAACATGGGTATAAAAAAACAAAAAGGAAAAGAAGCAGAACTTGGGAGGGCCACGATGTGCAGCCCATGCATGGAATGCCCCATCTGTTGGTTTCTTAGCTAACAATCAAAATAAAGGGCATGATGTATGACAATAAATTTTTTTATAAAAAGAGGTTTGCTACATCCATTAAAAAAAAGAAGAAAAGTCAACAAGTAAATAAAAAAAAGAAGGAAGAAAGTGGCGTCGCTACTTTGTTTCAATTTGCATGTGGACAAAGCGTATGGGTTGTAGACCAACATGGAGAAAAGTAACAAAAATGGCACCGTTATTCAACTCTCTCTCTTCTTCTCTGTCTAGCAGATCGCACAACACCTTTGGAATTTATTTTGTCCACTTCCTTCACATGTCCAATTCCTTTACGTCTTTAATTCCTGAAGTCCCAATTGGAGTATGACTAATCCACTTAAAGGATGAGCTGCACGCTGGTCTCTTTTGTCACAAAGACCATAGTTGTGAACCAATTTCTGTTCATGGGTCAATCAAAATATCAAGGCCCAAAAATAGATTAATGGGCTGTCAAAAATAATTGCCCATAAATTTTCAAAAAAAAAGCTCAATACATTCAATGGGTGGTCAAATAAATACCCATTAAATTTATAGAGGCCTAAATTTCCCATCATATGGTTAATGGATTAATTTTATTTTAAAAAATCCTCATAGTCATATTTGGGTCCAAATTGTCTTAAAGACACAAATTCTAAATTATTAGGCCACACTTAGCCATTAATTTCCAAATTTTGGAACTACGTCGGTTTGATCTCATTAAGGTTACGTAGGCAATCTAGCATCCTACTAGACACAACCACAACAAAATATGAATCACTGGTTACATCAACCAAATGCCCCAGATTAAATCTCTCTCCATACAAATCAATTCCGAACTACGTTGGTTTGATCTATTCGAAAGGGTACGTAGGCAATCTAGAGGCTCAATCTAGATGCAACCGCCCCAAATCTTAAATCCAAACAAAATTCTTGGTTTGTTATTAACCAAATTCACCCCAAACATACATCAAAATCGAATCCTTGGTTTATTCAGCTAAATTCACTCAAACACTTTCTCAATCAAATTCATACAAAATCTTTCCTTTTGCAATGAGTCATTCATTCATTGCAATTCTTTGAACTATGAGTGGCTTGATTCTAGCAAGGGATACGTAGGCAACTTCAGGTTCGACTTGGGAGTAGCTGCAAAACCAAACACACACGCTATGTTTCTTTATGATAGAATCAAAGGGTGTTCCCTTGAAGCAAAGGATTGTAATTAAGAGACTTTGCGTCTCGAATGGGTCAAACCTAACATAATAAAACTCCATTATTTAATTAGTGGTGGTCTTACATATGTAATCATTCTCTTAACTGTGGTCTTGAAGCTGTTGATAACGCTCTTTATCCATAGGAACTTGATCAGGATACAACCCCAACTTGTGATTCTGTTCACTCGGGGCATCAATAGGTTTACAATCCAATATTCCAGTCTCTGTCTAATTATCCCCTATCATAATCATATCATCAACATAAATAATTAAATCCGTCAATTTACCGTTATGACGCTTCAACAAAAAGGTGTGGTCTAAGTTACCCTGTACATGCCCAAATTGCTTCATAGACGCCGCAAACCTTCCAAACCACGCCCTAGGAGACTGCTTTAATTCATACAAGGACTTTTGCATTTTACACACAACACCCTCTTTAGAGGTTATATGAATACCATGAGGAAAATCCATATATATCTACTCCTTGAGATCACCATGCAGGAACGCATTCTTGACATCAAACTACAACAAGTGCAGTCACGATTAGTAGTCATGGACAAGAGGACACACACAGTATTGAGCTTTACTACTGGAGGAAAGGTCTCTAAGTAATCCACTCCATAGGTTTGAGTATAAACCTTTACTATCAATCTAGCCTTGTAAAGGTCAATGGAACCATCAACCTTATGCTTCAAAGTGAACACCCATCTACATCCAACAACTTTCTTCCATCATGGCAAAAGAACTAAATCCCAAGTTTCATTCTTCTTCAAAGCTTCCATTTTAACATTCATGACATCCATCCACTTGGGGTCAACAATAGCATCCTGCAACTTAGTTGGCACACATACACTAGATAATTGACACAAATATGATGCATATGACTTAGATAAACGATGAATTGTCACATAATGGCTAATGGGATACTTAGACTTGGCATGTATATTAGGTGAGTATTGTACTTCAGGTTTCCCACGAGTGGTACGTGGGGACAACTCATAACTTAGAATAGATAAAACATCAGGGATTACCTCATTTGTTTCACTATCAACATTTGGTTGGAGCAATGGCTAGACAGAGGGGGGTCTTGCATCGAACTCAATTACACAAGAATCACAAAAGTCACTATTTTCAAGCACAAGCGACTGGTCACTTTCTTCAATACAACCAGTCGTTTCACCACTGAGAGCAATTTGTTCTTCTCCAAACATGGGCGATTGGTCAAGGTCCAAATGTCAACCTGTCATTTCTTCATAGAGAGCAATGTCTTAATCTCCTAACCTAGGCGACCAGTCATTATTGCCAGATTGACTAGTCGTTTCCTTGCCGAGAGCAATATCTTCAAATACATGATTATTTAATTCAAGTCCAACATTCTCTGATCCAAGACTCTCCAAACTCAAGCATATCCAACACCAAGCTAAGCACATGCATTCTCATTTGCTAAACTTGTGAATCTTTA